>BGNK01002274.1:28293-95048 GCA_003297005.1 Symbiodinium sp. clade A Y106
GAAGCAGAGAAGCACAAAAGCTGAAAAGCAAAAGGAAAGCAAAGGCAGAGGAAAGCAATCAACAAGAGAAAAACAACAAGCAATCAAAGCAGGGAAGAGCAGCAAGCGAAAACTTAAAACGAGAAAAGCGAAGCAGACAATCAGAGAAGCAGAAAAGCAGAGAAGCAAGAGAAGCGGAAAAGCAGAAAAGCATAGAAGCAGAAAAGCAGAGGAAAGCAAAGCACAACAACCAAAAAACAGAAAAGCAAAACAATACGAAAGCGGGGAAGAGCTGTAAGCGAAAACTTGAAAACGAGAAAAGCGAAGCAGACATCAGACAAGCATAAAAGTAGAGAAGCAAGAGAAGCGGAAAAGCAGAAAAGCATAGAAGCAGATAAGCAGANGCGAAGCAGACATCAGACAAGCATAAAAGTAGAGAAGCAAGAGAAGCGGAAAAGCAGAAAAGCATAGAAGCAGATAAGCAGAGGAAAGCAAAAGCAGAGGAAAGCAAAAGCACAAAAATAAAAAAAAAAAAAAAGCAAAAATATACTAAAGCAGGGAAGAGCTGCAAACAAAAACTTAAAAAAGGAGAGAAGCGAAGCAGACAATCAAAGAAGCAGCAGCAGAGAAGCAGAAAGGCAGAAAAGCAAGAGAAGCGGAAAAGCAGAAAAGCACAGAAGCAGAAAAGCAGAGGAAAGCAAAGCACAACAACCAAAAAACAGAAAAGCAAAACAATACGAAAGCAGGGAAGAGCTGTAAGCGAAAACTTGAAAACGAGAAAAGCGAAGCAGACATCAGACAAGCATAAAAGTAGAGAAGCAAGAGAAGCGGAAAAGCAGAAAAGCATAGAAGCAGATAAGCAGANGCGAAGCAGACATCAGACAAGCATAAAAGTAGAGAAGCAAGAGAAGCGGAAAAGCAGAAAAGCATAGAAGCAGATAAGCAGAGGAAAGCAAAAGCAGAGGAAAGCAAAAGCACAAAAATCAAAAAACAAACAAAAGCAAAAATATACTAAAGCAGGGAAGAGCTGCAAACAAAAACTTTAAAAAAAAAAGAGAAGCGAAGCAGACAATCAAAGAAGCAGCAGCAGAGAAGCAGAAAAGCAGAAAAGCAAGAGAAGCGGAAAAGGAGAGAAGCAGAAAAGCAGAGAAGCACAAAAGCCGAAAAGCCGAGGAAAGCAGACAAGCAAAGGAAAGCAAAAAGCAAAAAAAACAAAAAAAAATCCCCAAAAAAAAAAACAAAAAAAAACTCAAATAATTAAGATTCCGTTGCTGGTTGCTCTAGGTCGGAAGATGTTGGAAGGCAGGGGACGCACGATCCGTTCTAAAGGATCTTAATGGGCCAACCGAGCGGTCTTCGGCCTGGACTATACTGTGACTATACCATCTCAAACCAGTACCAGTTCTCCGTCTTCTAGCATGCCATGACCCATGCCTAAAACAATGCCAGGGCCGAGGTCTGAGGCCTACAGCACAATTGCATTGCATGCTTCTGAAGAATGTTTGGTTTTTTCCAGGCAGGGCGGCATCTGAGAGGGGCAGCATATCGGTCTATCGATACTTGCCACCATACCTCAGCTGCCCAGCAATCCGTCATCGCTCGTGACAAGATGTGCAATGGATCCGATTGGGAGCAGGTGGACGGGTGCTTGCACCAGGGGTGCTTCTGCCCTACCTGCAAGATCCGACAGACCTGCTGCCGCAGAAGCCATGGACTCTTAGACTTCGCAGTCACGGTCTGCGTACTGCCTTTCACATGTTTCGAAACTCGAGGCTTGCAAGGCAGTCCCGTGTCGTCAAGCTATGGCAATGTCCAGAGGATTCAGAGCACAGGATATGTGCACGAAGCTCATGAAAGCCTCGGACTGTAGAATTTCGATCGCCCCAGGAGCAGCTCTTAAAACACAGCCCAGGTGGCTCGCTCTTGCCCTTCTTGGAATCAGTGCCGAGCTCGAAATGCTTCCTAAATGTCCGGTCCAGCAAGAACATGTCTCACAACAGCTACCTGGCCGTCTTCATTCCACCCGTACCAACACGCAAGACAGGAACGTCTCAACTTAATTCATCTGTCACTGCATGCACACATTTCGAAGCAAAGGTTCGTCCGCTTGATGGGTTTCATCCGCTTGGCCTTCAGAGAGTCATGCGAGGTACATGAGTTCTGAGTCTAAAGCCTCTGTGTTTGTGGGAGAAGCTTTGCACAGGTCCGTTCACAGCACTGCCCGCAACACCCAGCGCGCCCGAGCGCGGCACAAGGCTGACAGGCCGGACACTCCCCACCCGGGCCCTGCTGGGCCCCGCCTTGCACTTCGTGCACTCAAACTTCAGCACGATCCTCGGCTTATCAATGGCGCCATATTGTCTGCCCCTCCAAAATGCCACGTGGCTGGCCAAATCAAGGCAACACCCAAGCTTGAGTATGTCGCTGCTCCTTTGCCCCCTGATGGTCTCCGAAAACCCATTACAAGGGACTCTGTGTCGCACAAGGTGTCAGGGGCTGGACTGCCCTCCACAACGCCACGAAGCAAGTTCACAGGTCCCAACAGCGAGCCCCGAAATCCTTTCGACTTCTCGACACCACGGCTTTCAGACCCGAGGTGCTTCTTCGTGGTCTTGGCCTTGGATGCACCCGCCAAGGAAGCAACCCCTCAATTGGCGCTACAGTTGATTTTTCCAGCCCCTTCCCTCCAACCCTATTTAGACCATGCATACCCTGGACCTGTGAAAGGATGAACACCGGCCTGCCTCAGGCAACACTTATGTACACGTCCGTGCTGAATTCGCGCCCACCTTCTTGTGGAACACGGGTTTGGTCTGTCCGCCAAAGCCAGCTTGCTTCTTGTCCTGAGTTCCATCCCCATGCTACGACCTGACCGTGTGCAATCCACAGCTTGTTAAACCGCCGGCGTCTGAGGAGATTCGACTTGAAAAACGTCCCAAGGGTCGTATCGTCGTTTTCCCTGTGCGCTCAAGGATGCCTTGCCAGTCTTGTACTGCGAGACCTGCCAAGCTTGTTTCTTGGATTCGGAGCACCGATCAGACTCAGACTGCGCTTTCAAGCCAGGCAGGGAATCTCTTCATGTGGTGCTCGGACGGCGTCGACCAAAGCAGACTACTGGCTCAGCCCGGACTCCCGGCAAGAAGGCCTTGTGGGGAGTGTGCTTCTTGCACTTCCGGCAGTACCTTGCCAAATCTTGAGCATGTGGCTACTCAGCCAGCGCTGCAAATAAACCCACTTTCAAACGAGTTGTAAGCTTGCACCTGCACAACCTCAGTCAGGTGTCTCCGTAGCACATTTACTCCAGACTCAGGGCACAGGCTTACGTAACGCCAATTGTGTGCTGCGCTTCTTTGATGTTTCACGCAGCATAGCCTTGGGCCTGTCAACCCATGCAGAACTTCCGAACTTTGGAGCATGTCCGACCGCGACTATGCCAACACCCTGACTGCTTCACTCCGGCCAAAGGTCGTGTTCCTCGTCTTGGGAATGTTCCTGGGCATGCGGCGGTGGGGGGTGAGCTGCCACTGTCGCTGGTGCTGTCTAATTCTACAGACAAAAGCTATAGTCCGACTGGCTGCCAGCCGCAACGGAATCACCCATCTGACTACGGCTACCCGGCTGCCCCCTTCAAGCCGGAAGGGGCTTGCACCCCACCGCAACAAGGGCGTAAAGCACATCACTGCAGCTTTGACGTTGACAAACGTGTTCCATGTTCATGCCGAGCTGCACCATGCTTTGGGGCCACTAGCAGCCCAGCCACTGCCCTAACACCAGAGCCACTTCAGCTGCGACGGTTGATGGCAAATCGGGCAACAGAACTTCGTTGGAGTCGGCGGCGCTGCATGAATGCATGCTTGTGGACGAGCAGTTTATAAAATATCGTTCACTAGCGATGCTACACAAGCACCATCAAGCACCACAGTCTATAAAAAAGCTGTAAAGCCTGACAGATGCGGCGAAACCTTATCAGCTTGGGGCCTCCTCCGTGTGCCCCGCGCCAGGATCCATAGGCCTTCTACCAAACCGCTTTGCAAAAGCTCGCGGAGATCGCGATTGCAATCTGACTCCAAATCCACCACCGGACTCTGGCCTTCTCTGTCGCACAGTACCCTGTAAATTGCAATGGCTACTGCCACAGTTGTACAAGCACGGGCCGAACCTCAAATAATACTTCATGGAGGAATTGAAAGAAGCGTACAAACAGCTAGGCCCTCCTAGCCGACTGTTCCGAGCTGCAGAAACAAAGCCATCAAAAGGCATGCCTAGTCAAGGCAAGAGGATAACCCTTCACCTTCAGCGCCAAAACTCTCAAGCCCTCTAGCCTCCAAACTGAGGCGGACAAAGTCCTACAATCGGACGTCGCATTGATCCAAGCCATCTGTAACAGCTCTACTCGGCTCCAGTAAGAGGAACTAAACCCTGCAAATCCGGCAAAACTGGGTCGCGAACACGACCTTCTGACCGAGGAGCCCTGTCACAGGAAGGCGCTTTTTCACTACCATCACCGCACCCCGATGCCGCAGGTTTTGCACACTCGTTCGATTCTCACACTCGCACAAGGTAGGAAAGGGCTTCACGATGCATGTCCACAACACAGCCCGTAAACAGCCCATGGTCCAAGATGCAACAACCATTTATAAATCCAACGCCTGGTCCTGCACCAAACCCAAAGCTACGCACCCAAGCCATCCCAGACGAGGACACAAGATTTCGCTAGTAGTCCCTCAGCGAACTCAGTACCCACCACCAATGCAATCAAGGACACCCAATACTACCGCGATCATAACACGAATCAGCAACAGCCCAACCCCACTACTAGGTCACTAGGCGCAGTCGATGCGTAGCAAAGCTGGACTACACGCGGAAAAGCACTTTCGAGCGCCGGTCATGAAGCCCTGCAGGCTCGACCGTGTATTTTGTCCCCTGGGCCGGACTGTACAATGTCCGCGGTCCGACAGACCCGGCACAGGATCGCTTAAGTCTCCTGGTCTGTCACAGAAGTTTCTCTGTCACTGCAGCGTACACAGGAGGGCACAGGTGTGTGCTTGGGCGGCGTGGTGCTGAACATGGCGAGGTTGATAAATAACTTACCGTGCAAAAATTTACCGCCAGAGCTGCTGACGTATATGAACAGCGCGCCTTCCCTCTTTCAGTGCTGTACATCAACGCCTCAACGGGCAGTATGGTCTTGCTGGCATTGTGGTGAATTCGGGAAGTTTCACGGAGCACAGACAGCTCAGAGCTCACGCAGAGACTCCGCCATGTCCTTCAGAAAAAGGCTGCCGAACCGATCAGACTCGAGCCCCGCTCTGAAGGGGCAGATTAACATCTCGAAGTCCCTCGCGCCCGGGCCCCAAACGGCATACCAGCGTGGGTCCTTGAGCATCGTCTTTGCGACATGCCGGCCATACTGGGTCTTGGCCAAGAAGAGCAGGCCCTTGAAATCCAGAGCCCGGACCATGGCCGCCTGGTCCTGCTCACTGCAAGTGCTGAGGGTCATCACCTTCTCGATCAAATAGCTGGTGTTCTTGTGCTGCGCGAACCTCACGACATCCGCAACCAGAGTTTGAGCGATCACGTGCTTGTGTCGTTCCTCGCCATGCTCCAAAACCGACTGGATGACATGGTGCGCGAAGGAATGGCAGCAAAGCTCCGAAATGTCTGCTAGCAACTCGTCCACGAGGTGCCCCACCTTGGGGTTGGTGCTGCAGAACTCCAGAAGGCGGCAGAAAATCCGGCACCCCATACGATTCTTCGCGACGGCGACCGCCGAACCGAGCATCTCCTCCACGATGAATCTTGAGCCACCCACCGAGAGCTGTGTGATGGCCTTCTGCACCACATAGTTGGCCTCAGGGTGTTTAATGGCCTCGAGGATGTGCCCGGAGAGCTCAGCAGCGATTGCCACGGTCTCGCGGCCAGCGTCCTCAAGCGCCTTCTGAACCAGCCGGCAGCCCTTCTTGTCCTGGGACAGCTCCCACACGCGGCCCTGGAGTTGTGCCAGCTCCTCCGCCCTCTGGAGGCTAAGAGGCAGCAGCTCTCCAGCATCCATCTGAGCGAACTCAGCATCAGCCTTGGCCTTCCGCTCGGCAGCGCGCTTGCGGCGGATTCGTCGAGCGGTGGACGCGGAGATCCTGGAAAGCAGCTTGTCCCCGTCCTGGAAGCGTGGCGATGCCTCGGAGGGCGCTGTGGAGACCTCGGCCACGGAGCCTGCGGAACCCCTCGTCGCATGGCCACAGCACTGCTCGGCCCCAGGCGCTGTGCCATAGCTCCAGGCACACTGCCCCTCCAACGGAACGTCCGAGGCCGGACATGCCGTCGGAGCAGGCTGCATCGGCAGCAGGAGCGTTGGCTGCACCTGCTGCGCTGCCTGCCACGGCTGCAACGACAGCCTCTGGGGCATCTGCATGGATGGCTGCCACTGCGACATGGAGCTCTGGCTCAGTGTCGCCGACGCTCCGGCTGCGAAGCTTGTACTGAGACTCTGGACGTGATGGCACGGCATCTGCTGCACCTGGCCGGCTGGTACCATATACCACATCACGGGCATCGGAGTCGACTCCTCCTGCTCGTAGCCGAAACTCTGCTGGGATGGCACCATCTCGGTCTTTCTGAAGTCTACAAGATGGCTTGATCAGCGAAGGCCAAAAGCCAAAATGGCCTAAGGTGTTTCGATTTTCGCTCGCACACGGCAGGCATGGCTTCACGACGAGCCCATGCACAAGAAACACACGACAAGCTCCCGAACAAACCACCATGCAACCACGTAATACCAACCATGAAATAATCAACCTCCCGAACTATGCAGCCCACAGATCTCGACTCCTGCAAGCCAACACAAGGACTCACCAAACCACATTGCACATCGAAGCCTCAAACTGCATTACGGTGTGGCCCCCCAATGGGCTGCAACGGGTCTGTCTAAACAATACAATCCCAGCCTCTGAACCAGCAGCTACCCATTGTTTCCATAACCATAACAAAGTGTTCAAGTTTTCAAGGTTAAAACTGACATATTTAGATTAAAATGATTAAAAGGTATGGGACATGTTGGTGTACACGTGGCGAGGCACCGGCCCCCATATCCATGTGCTCAAAAATGCTAAAAATGACATTGAGGACTAGAGCCGCCATGAACCCAAAGCCACCCATACACCCACAGCCGATACTGTAGGACATGATAGGACTGAAGCCGGACCACCCTCACCAACAGGAAAAGGCAGGATAGAACAGACCCAAGCCCTACTTACAAACCACTTTGTGCGAATCGCCTGGAAGTAAGTCCTTCGACAGAAGCATCGGAACCCAAAGCAGTCAAAACGCGATGAGACGATAACGGGGCCCTCGCGAACCCTAACCCAGCACCGCCGCCTTTGACCAGCTCTTGTAGAGAGGCCTCGACCCTGCGTTCAAATCTGACTGGAGGAAGCGGGAAGAACAGGATCCAGCTGCAGATGGCAACCCGAGCGATGCTTCACCAATGCTGTGGCGAATGCTTTGTACGGACAGTCGTTCAATGTCGTGCACTTTTGGGGGGCCCGCTGCAACACACGATCTGGCTCCGGTAGAAAGCCGAAGCACCCAAAGAGCCATTTATTTGGGAGCATGCACGCCATGCTACGAGTAGAATCAAGCTAGTGCGCTGGGAAAGGCGAAATCAGCGTAACTCCACGACAAGGCACCAAAGCAAAGGCGGTTCTTCTTCTGCTCTCCTTCGCCCAAATCCCCTACGTAGCCTGTGTAGTGTCGCTTGTCAAACAAATCGACCCCGGTGCAACTGCAAGCCACCAAACCAAAGTCTTTCCACCAACTCTAGACTCTAGAGGTAAATGCTCCGAATCGGGCGAATGTGTCGCCGCCACCGGATCACCGCAGAAAGTAGAACGCCGCCGCGGCAGCGGCAACCACAATCACGGGGCCGGCCAAGCCCGAAAGCCTGGGGCAGATCTAAAAAAGTCAGTCTCTACGATCTACGACGTTTTGCAGGGAGGTAATCATATTCCATACAGTGGTTAGGTTAAACTACTCCATCGCGAATCTCAAAGTCCAGGGACGGCGGCTGTTGAAGATGCTATTCGGGCTTCTAAGGCTGAGGGTGAGTACTCGGGGTTGGGCCCTCTCTAATCACGGCAGTGCATGCAAACTACAAGCGTTCTGGAATGACGGAGCCATGGATGTGCGAATGCCTGCAAAGTCTTCACAAGCACGGCATGACACTCCGAATCCATCCAAAAGGCTGAGTGGATCTATCCGAGGCTGCTGGATGACTCGACGGGTCGGCTTCGTAGCCTGTGGGGGCAGTTCGGACAAGGTCGAATTCGCGTGGATTGGGGTAGTACGGCCGATCCTCTAACTGTGCAGCGTGCTTGAACTGAGAAATGGTAGTGTGCATTGGTAGAGCTGAGAGAGCCCAGCAACCTCCCTTACTGGCACAACAATTGTAAAAGTCTGCCTCGAAGCTGCTCGACGTCGGGATCCCCTGGCCCACGGCTGGCCTGGGAAACGTTACTACATCCCGAACCGTCTCAAATGCTGATTTCGACTCTGCAGGAGAGCCAAATTTTCACGGTCTGACTTGAACGCGTTGGAACAACAGGGATGTGACCACAGCTATCGGATTCTGGCTTTTTCTCCAGCACAAGTCCTGAGATTGCAGTTGCTTGGCAGCTGCAGTGCACCTCAAAACTGCTACGTGAACCTTTGTACATTTTCATCTGGACCATCAGCTGGGCTGGCTTTGCGACTGTTGGCAATTTTCGTGACATGCATCGGTGTGGTGGAGGGTCCCGAGATGTCCCGAGTCCTGAATGCATCTCACCAGTCATCATAATGCCTCATCTCCTTTGCGAACCGGCTGTCAGCAAGGGCATAGAACTCTCTCCTTTTGTCCACCTCAGTTGCGGGTCCCAGCTCGGCAGCTTCAACCTGCGCGTAAGCCGAAAGCGCGGCGATGTTGGCCGCCAGCCACCAGGCGGACTGTGCGCCCGGCAAAGTCGAGCTGCCGTCCTCTGGGGTGCAAAATTATTTGATAATTTTTTTTTGTTTTTGTGCGTTTGCTTGGTCTGAGGGGACGGGCGGGAGAGAGGGAGGGACGGAGGGAGGGAGGGGGCGTGGATTTTCCTAGGGAAACACTAATTCCCTCACATTTTTGACTGATTTGGTGCCATTCCCCCTAGATTTTCCTTAGGAAAACGTGCCTTACCTTAAGTACCTTGGTTTTCCTAGAAAAACGACAATTTTCCTTACATTTTGGACGGACTTCGTGCCATTTCCCACGTTTTCCTGACGAAAACCTACGTTACCTTGGTTGTGGTTGTTGTTGTTGTCCTGAGAAAACCGATGTTACCTTGGTTGTGGTTGTGGTTGTCGTTGTTGTTCTTCTTCTTCTTATTCTCCTTGTGGTTGTTGTTAGCCTTATTATTTTTTTTGGCTCCCGCTTGGCTGATCCGAAGAACGCATGCTGGTAACGAGTGGCTGTCGGGTGAAAGGGGCCACAGCTGACCCACTTTCGCTCAGGACTCTCCCGGAAGAAACTACCCCCCCTTGAAAAAGGCATGACCAAAAGGATCCAGCGAGTCCCAGAGAAAGCAAGGGCTCAAGGCAAAACAGTACTAAGGCTCCCCCCCCGGCGCCTCGGTGCAAACGGCGAGATGCACAACACTAAAGTTAAGGCCACTGACTGCGCGCTTTGTTGGGGGGGAGATCAGTTCCCACACTCCAGTGTACAAGGGAAAGGTGTTGTCTTTAGGGTGTAAGGAGTGCTCCGACCCTCAACACCGCGACAGTCCGAAATCCTCCACACATCCACTAGAGCAACGAAGCCACATAACCATCAATGCACCAGTAAACACGACAGTATTCTAAGGAGGACTCGGCTGCGGTGACTGAGCTACACCTCCTACTAGTCAAGTAAGGACTATATTTTTTATGGTTATGTACTATTGTATCATTATTGTACTATTTATCTATTTTTGTTATTACTATTTTTTATTGCTACTATTATCTATGATTACCGTTGCTGTTGTTGCTGCTATTGTTATCGTTGTGGTTGTTGTTGCTGTTCTCGTTATTCTTAAGCCGTTGTTGTTGTTGTTGTTGTTCTTATTCTTCTTATCATTCTTCTTATTCTTTTTGTTCTTGTTGCTGCTATTGTTACTATTGTGGACGTCGTCGTCGTTGTTGTTGCTGCTGCTTTTGTTGTTGTGTCACTGTTTTTGTCGTTGTTGTTGCTGTTGTTGCATTTGCTACTACCCTAATTGTAGTAGGGCTTAAAGAAAGCAGCATGGGTCTGCAGTTCAGAAAAGCAGGGGGGGTAAGGGGGAGTGAGAGTAGGGGGCCTTAGTGCCCATAATAAGGACCCAATAAGGCCTATTTAAGGAAGTATAGTCCCCTACNCCCCCCCATTTGCAAACCTTCCAAAAATGACTTTGCTTTCTTCGCTTTGATACCCCCTAAAGCGATTTCGTGTGGCTTCTCCATCTTGTGTGCTGGAGAAGACGCTTCTACTCATTTAATTCGTTTTACAAAGGAGACTCTCTTTCACTGTACTGTGTTTTCTTGCTTTTTTACTCCCCCGCGAATACGTCTGGCTTTCGCCTTCTTGTCTGTCGGTGAAGACGCTTCATTCCTGACTATTTCATTTTCTTCGCTTTTTAACCCCCTGAAGCGTTTTCGTGTGGCCCTTCTTGTATGTTAGAGAAGACGTGTTTATTCATTTCTTCACGGCTTAAGAGAGCGGGGGGGTTGGGGGGGCCCCCCCGCCCATTTGTAACGCGGGGGCCCCCTTCGAAGAGGGCTGCGAAGGCGAGTTCGCAAGGGATTTCCTTTTGCGTCTGGGAGAAGATACTTGCACTCCCCTAATAATAGGAATAGTAATTTTGTCACTCGCTTGGCACATCAATGATAGTAATAGTAATAGTAATAGCAATAGTACTCGTACGAAAGCAAAGCGTTAAAGCAGAGCAGCGGAGAAGCAGAGAAGCGCAAAAGCTGAAAAGCAAAAGGAAAGCAAAGGCAGAGGAAAGCAACAATCAACAAGAAAAAACAACAAGCAATCAAAGCAGGGAAGAGCAGCAAGCGAAAACTTAAAGAGAAAAGCGAAGCAGACAATCAGAGAAGCAGAAAAGCAGAAAGCAGAGAAGCAAGACATGCGGAAAAGCAGACAAGCAGAGAAGCAGAGGGAAGAAAAAAAAACCTAAAGCAGGGAAGAGCTGCAAGCGAAAATGCGCAGAAAACTTAGAAAAGAGAAAAGAGAAGCAGACAATCAGAGAAGCAGAAAAGCAGAGAAGCAAGAGAAGCGGAAAAGCAGAGAAGCACAACAGCAGAGGAAAGCAGAAAAGCCGAGGAAAGCAAAAAGCACAAAAAAAAAACACCAATACAAAACAACGAAATCCTGAGATAATTAGGATTCCCCGTCCTCTGCCTGACCGGGACGGAACTGGCTTTGAAGATCCTGCAACACAGCATGCACCTCCTGTTCTGTCGACCTCTTCGTAGAGTCCTCCGCCAGCAAGCCTGCAGCTACTTCAGCTCGAGTGTCCTCAACAAGTCGTATCCAAGCTTCCACGTTTTGAATCTCCTCAAGGGCTCCGTTGGCCATCTTTGCGACGATGTCCTGGATCCGTCGAAGCCGACTCTGCACAGCTTTCAGCTGGCGTCCTGACATTGTGACGCTGGAAGCGGAACGGAGGACAAAAAGCTTTTGACGAAGATCGCTGATCTCTTGCATGCGTTCGCCACGCTGTCGCTGAAGCTCCATGACCGATCGGAGCATCGTATCAATCCGAACTTGAGCTTCTTGAGCTTCCTCCTCGCACGCGTCGACTTCTTCCGACAGGCTTGCTGCAGCAGCCGGGGGAGGTAGATTTTCCCACCTCAGCTCGTGCACGGTGCAACCTGCTTCCGGGTCTTCGAGCTGGATGCCTGTGCCCCGCTCATGCGCTTCCCAGTGTTCCATCAGTCCAAAAGTCGGACGGCCCTCTTCAGCGGCGCTCTTCGCCTTATGCAAGAAGCTGTGCAGTCGTGAGATTACGACCACCAGTACCTTGTTTCTGGAAGAGGCAGCCCGAAGTTTGTAGAACAGCGACGTCACGGCTGACTCTGCATCTGCCATCTCCATGGCTGCACGTTCGGCATCGAGTCGTGCCAAGTCACTGTTTGCCTCAGCAGCTTTGGAGGAAGTGGTACGGCTGATGGCTTCAGTGCTCAGATGCCTTGCTAAAGGCGTCACCGTCAAAGGCTGCAACATATAAGGGCCAACTGTGCTTGCATCAGCCATTGCAGCCTTCCTGAAGCACTCACGTAGGCTCTCGGCAAAAATGCTCTTCTGCACGTCTACCCTGGCAGTCCATCCACGCAGAGCTGCGCTCCGTGATGTAATGCCATTGTCAATAAGGCAGCTTGTGGAAATGCCTTGCTCGCTGACGCCATCAACTTCTTTGCAGACGGCACAGCGAGTGCCAGCCTGGTCAAGCAGGAAAATCCAGCCGCTTGGCTCTGAGATCCGTGCCCGAACGGCTCCATCTGGCAAGCGCAACGACTCTGTGACATTGACCCGCTTTCCGGGTGGAAGCAAATCAACCGCTTCCGTGGCACCGGGAGTTAGCAGATCCGCTCGGGGTGAGACAAGAGTCATCACCACAAGTTCGTAAATCCCGCAAGATTCGGCAGCTTCCTTTGCCCACTGGGTTTCCAATGCCAGCGGTGCAGAAACTTGCTGAAGAAGCGCTGCTTCTTTGCCTTGCAAGCGAGCAAGCCGGCTCCTCGACTCTGCTAACTCGTGATCGATTGTGGACAGCTCCATGGCCAGGGAGCGCTCACGTTCTCGTACCAGCATGCGCTCGGTTTCGATTTCCTTCGCAAGATTGGCGTGCTCCTGCTCTAACTGAGGCTTCTTTGCTAGCACAGTTCTCAACTCCTTGGCCCGCTTCGTCAGCTCTGCAAGTTTCTGCCGAGCATGGCGATCGTCCTTGCTACTCCTGATTTGTCCATTGGTGGGGTGATACGGCGACGGCGTCAATTGGCCGTCTTCAGGAGGGTCCGCCACTGCTGGCTGCTGAATTTCTCTCTCCTCGTCATCTGGAGACATCAGCCACAGCGCGGCACTCAAGGCCCGTACATGCCTCTGTCATGAACTACCATGAAGCTCCGAGTCGGAAGCAACTTGAGCCTCAAGCGGACAGAAGATCCGACGAAGAAAGCTGCAGATGGCGAGAAACAGCTACACGCGCCGACGACCTGACCGTAGCACACCCACGCATCTTGTAGGTTGTAGGAGCCTCGAGCAACTCACGTGCACGGCGTAGCCAGGGTGCTGCCTGGCCAGGTGCTCCATGCAGCAAAGATGTTGAAATACCTGACCCCGGGATGGCAACGGCATGCAACGGCATTTCGGCTTAAAATGAGCCCGTTTAGTACTTGGATTTGCTGAGCCTCATCCGGCTCACGGCCAGCCAGCAGCAGGCATTGGAACGCATGATAGCAAGCCTGTTCCGGCACACAAAAAACCAAAGCATTGCTGTGTGTGTGGGTGTGTGAAATGTATGCAGCCGGCAAATGAAGAATGTCTACATTTGTGTGGCAACGGCATCGTTCCTCGTTGCAACCCCTGCTACCTTCGTGCAAGAGACCTACAACGTGCTGTCCCCTCAAGTACTGGCTGCCACTATCACTATCACCCGGGCCTGGGCACGAAAGCCTTGCCTTGGCTGGGTCATGGCGCATCTTGTCTTGCGCCGGTCACTTCACTGATGGTTCGACGGACTTTGCACGGCTTCATCCTATAGGAAGGGGCGTAGGCAGGAAGGGACATATGCAAGGAAGCTCGAAGATGGCTGCTTAGGAGGGGCTGGGTTTGACGGGTTAGCACTTCCCAAGGACAGAAGATCGTCTGTTGCCAGTACCGTGAATTTTCAGACAGGAACTGCCAAGGAGCAGAGCTAGCCCTTCGTCGTCGCAAAGCTGCAGAAGCTCCTCTCATGCGACTGAGGTGTCTTGCTTTGGCCTTGGGGTCTGCGCAGACCACAGGCTGCAAACAGCATAAACATGCTGAAGCCCACGAAAGTGCAGACAGAACCCCACCGAACAAAGGCCTGCCCTTTGCAGATCTCTCCCAAAAACACATTCGCAAGTTTCCCTCCGGATCCCTAGAAGGCAACATAAGATCAGCAACTGCATGACGCCGGTTTTCACACTTCTTGATCCATCGCGTTTGATTCAGCAATCTTTGCCAAGTCCCCGTTGTGAGGTTGGAGGAGGGGCTTAGTCCTTTTGGCGGGCTCCTCGGACGCTTTGCGCCGGCCCTCCTTCTTCTTTGCCACCTCGTGTCTCTTCCAAATCAGATGGTGTGAGCAAAGGGTGTGTCCCTCTTCTGCCCGACGCTTGCATCGCCACTTCTTCCCATCTGAGCGGCAGCATTGTCGCTGCTTCTTGTTGTCCAGGTTCTGTCTCCTCCAAGCCATATGGTGCGAGCAATAGTTTTGCCCCTCTGCTGCTGGACGCTTGCATCGCCAACCCTTTCCATCTACGCGGTGGCATTGATTCGTGAATATTTGTAGCTTATCCATTGCTGCCGGCTTCGGTTTTGGCTTGGAGACCGGACAGGAATGCAAATGACACCGATATCCTGCCGGGCCATGTTCGTCTGCCGACCTGTGTCGGCGTGGCTGCCGACCGCATACGTTGCAAACGTGCCCTCCATGACGAAAACATCGCTTGCCTGCCGGGCCGTGCTGATCCTCCGTGGCGACCTGTGCAACTCTCGAAGGTTTCCGACTCCGACAGCGACAGGCGGCTCAGAGCTTGAACGAGGCTACTGTACTTCTCTGCCTACATGTGCCATGCGGGCTCTGCTGGCTGCTACAAGGGCCTGTTTGGAGGAGCGAGGTTTCGGGTCCACAGAAAGGCGTTCTGCAAAAGCGCGCATTGTCAGAGTAACTGAAAGCGAAACATCATCTTCTTGTTCGAAACAAGGCACGGTTCCCCAGCAAATCCGAGAACACCCATGCACGTTGCAACCACCTCCGTGGATGTGACAGCGATGCCCAGCAGGACCAAGTGTGTCGGAAGCTCTGACCTTGCCGACTGGCCAGACTGGACACCCGGAGACGCTGCATACCTGAGTCGCTTGAAGGGCAGTGCAAATTACTGAAAATAACAGAATGCATGGCGAATGGCCTCAAGTTGACAAGATGGTTGTTGCGTCTTCTATCTCTGCGGAACAGGAAATGTTCCGCCTGAACTCACAGCGGCAACGGGGGTTCTTGTGTCGTTTACGGGTCATCCCGTCGATTCTCACAACTTTGCCGCTGGCGTTCCATCACTGCGCCTGCGATGCTGTATAGGTTATCAAGCTCGGACCCTGTGTCGGCCAAGTCCACCAATCCGGATGAGAAAGTTACATTACTCGTCATGAGCAGCATTTTCGGTTGAGCTCACCATTTTTCGGACACCCACTCTCGGGAATACCAGGCGAGGTCTGCAGGCAATAGGGGAGCAGCAGCTGGTGCGTCCCCATGCGGTTGCACTAGCAAATGGCACGACTGACATTGGCGATTGCAAGGCAAGGCCCTCGGAAAGGTCCCATGGTAAGCTCCAAGGAGCCGTGAGGAGATACATTCCGGTGATAAATGCGATGGTCAAGTGCTTGATGTTCCACAGTCCACGAAGGCTGTGCCAGCAATCAAAAAGATAAGCAGTCAATGTCTGAGCGAGACAGAAGATTGCATCTAAACTGTAACACAATGTACTGGTACACACACAGGAAGTGCATGCAAATCCAGCCGCCAACGTTGCATGACATGAGTCGCTTCCAGAAAGCTGTTCTTTCGTGGCTTTCTAACAGCCAAAAGCTGATGAGAGCATGTGACAACATGTTCGTTCGTAGATCTCTTCGGATCACGGTACATGTTTTCCTTGCCGAAGACGTCTTGCAAAGGAGAGCTGGCAAACCGAACGTCATTTTGTACCTATGTAGAGAGTTGGACATTGAGATTTGTGATGAAAGCACATCTAAGGTAGAGCGTAGAAACAACGCGCCTTTGCAGCCCAAACTGCTCAGCGATCGTTTTACCAAAAAGAACTCAGTACTGATGTCTGCTTTCAGCAAGGTTGGGTGCCGACAGGACGTCTCCAGAACCAACCCATGAGACCATTGATATTACAAGATTGCTGACTGGCGCGGCTTCCTCTTCAAACGACGAGTGCATCCATTCCTTGAGCGAATTCCGCAACCACAGCCTACCTTTGATCCCAGGCTTCACGTGGGCCAAGCATCCGAATAAGCGTTTTCTTTGGGAAGTTGCTGGAATATTCCTCGCAACGATCCCAAAGTATCGGACTGCAGAGTCACAGCTCTTTGAGTTTGTTGCTGAGTTCGGGATTGCACGGGCTACCTGCAAGTCATGTTCGCCTGAGCTTCTTCGTTGAGTGTTGTCAGACGCAGTGATTCCAGCGGTATGACTTTCTCATATGCCTCATTGCAATTCATTTGTCATAGCCTTGTGCTGCTGCTGAGAGCATCTGCGCACATAGACAGCTCCGATTCTCTCAGGTTGCTTCGGGATGCTTAGTTGGTCATTACCGTGCTTGACTACTTTAGGTCTTTGGCAAAGCGCCGCCTTGATGTCCACTCACCACACCTTCTTGTGATTTCCTTTCTCCTTGAACTCTTGGTTTGTCTCATCTCTCTCCTGTCCTGAACTGAAATCACTGGATCAGGTGCTGGTGAGCCTTTGCATCCCTTTGCATCTACCTTCAAGGATGCTTCGACTCGAGGATCGTAAGGCTTGAAAGCGAACTCACGAAACAGGGGCCACCTGGGAACACGTAGCTCCTGAATTCAGGAAGAAGGCTAAGCCACTCCTCAAACAGCATGCCGAGCAACTTTGGGCCAAACGGCACTGTGTTGAGGGCATCGCCGACCCGCAGGCCCCAGGAGGTCCTCCGGCGAGTTGCACTTGGCCTCCCGATGGCAGCCGGTGATGGTGCAGCGCTGGGCTCGATGCGCTTTGCATCGCATCCCACTCGGACCCAAGTGATCCGCCTTGCACACGATACCACTGGAGGACCGCTTGCATCCAGGCACGGTGCAAATAGCCCGTCCGCCGTGGACTTCACAGCGAAAGCCTGCAGGCCCGTGAACGTCGTCCCTCAATACCAAACGACCAGCTTTAGAAGTGCAGCCGGCGACTTCGCATCGTCTTCTTACACCTGGCAGTCTTTTTCTGTGGTGGTCACACCGGAGGCCAGCAGGACCGTAAGCATCGTGTTTCCGCACCCAGCGTACAGCAACAGAAGTGCAGCCGGCAACGTCACATTGTCTCCGCACACCTGACTGAAGAGCAGTCTTGTGGCGGTCGCAGCGAAAGCCCGCAGGCCCATAAGCATCCTGTTTGTGCACTCTGCGTACAGCAACACAACTACAGCCGGCAACATCACATCGCTTCCGGACAACTGACTGCAGAGCATTGCCTGACGTCTCGGCTTTCCGAGAGAAACACTGTTCCACGAAGTCCGCAAACTTTTGCCACTCGTCACCTGTGCCTTGCACCGCTAGGTGCTGACACAAAGGTTTGGCCACGAGCAGTGTTTGCCGAGTGCTGGCATGTTGCAGGTCCAAAGCTCCCCAGCAGGAGTTTGCGGTGCTTAGCAGCTCTGCGAGGCAACTTGGAAGCCAATCGCCGGACTTGTTTTGGTCAACAGGCCTGGGGACACAGGACTCCACTTTGGAAAGCGCGAGAAGACCGGCTATGCAGCAGAGCAGGATGCTGCTAACGCGGCTCCCATCCGCTTCTGCCGTCGCGTGTCCAAAGGACTCTTGCAGCTGCACATTGCGTGCCATCACTTTCGCCTGGCTGTGGCTTTCCATCAGACTCCACCACTCCAAAAACGCGGCCTCAGCAATAGGACATCGCTTCAAGCCGTGATCCCAAAGACCGGTGAGACCGGTCGGAGGGTCAGGAAGTGATCTCTGAATCGAACATGCCAGGGGAGTAACCGCAGAGGCCAATTGCACAGATCTGGCACGTTGGAGACCCTCTGCCTCGGGTGCACCAGGCCGATCATCAGTGCGAAAGGCCACCAATGGGCCCAAGGGCCCACCAGGCCAAGCTCCGGAGAGAGTGAAGATGTCTGGGTGCACCTCATGGCGCGGGGCCATGAAATCCTGGAGGTTCAAGCTTTGCAAGCGGATCTCGCAGGCCAGCACACTCTGAACATGGCCTACCATCCATAGGGCATTTACCGCCACGAGATCACCACGAGGTCGCTGCATATCCTATAGCGTGGCTGCAGCCTCTTCGCCGAAGCATCCGTGAGGCCCTAAACAAAACCATCCACATCCCGAGCCAACATCCGAGACAAGGTGATATCGTGTGGACGACGAGAGAATAAGCTTAGCAGCTTATCAACCCCCTGGCTACACAGACGTGGAGTTCAACGTCAAACAACAACCGGATTCCACCTCCGCGAGCGCCACCCCCGCATCTGCATCCGGGCTGACACCTGCAGCTTCTGGAATCTTGTGCTTGCCAGTGAGACAGTTCGGCCTGTGCGGGTACACACTTCATTTCAACTTGACGTTTCTGCCATGTGCAACCTCAGCTCCAGGCCGCGGCCAAGCTCTGCAAGTGCCTGGCCACTTCTGACCAGTCTTACTGCACATGATGATGCCCTCACTTTCATTACTCTCGTTTGTGGTGGTCGGTGGTGGCACTCCCATGACGCCGCGGACATCCCCAAGCGTGAAGGTGGCGACGACGCTGATGATGATGATGATGATGATGATGATGATGGTGGCGGTGGTGATTTTGCAGAGATACTGGTGACGGTGTGGACCACTACTGTCAAGCGTGCTGCTTTGCGTTGCTGGCTGCTAAAACTGCAGCTGTATGAGTCGCATTAACCGGTTTCCGCCTTCCACCTAAATATTGGTGAAAGTGTTCAGGAAAGGCCAGCCGTCCAAATCACACGATCTAGACGAGTACCTACACTCTCTTACTGCGCACTTTCACCATGTCTTCTCTCAGCAAAACTCAATAGACGAGGGCATCCTTTCCGGCATATATAGCCTGTTTACTGTCTTTGCCGCTAGTACGTACTACTCACTACTCATATTTCTCTTGAATGCAGCGTGCTTGCCCGTAACCACCTTCTGCCTGTGTAGTCCATGAAACGGATGAAAAGTAATCGTTGTGCCCGTCTTTTGACTTCAGTAAAGACGTCCAGGGGCTTTAACCGTCACATATGAGGATTAATCTCCGGAAATATTGTTACCGAGTATTCCGACCCCTACAAAAAAGCGGGCCGTGGCCTCGCCCAAACGCTTCCTGCGCCGATCACTGGCCTGCAACACGCAGAAGAGCAGGTGAGGCATGTATCCGCGAGTTCCGTCGTGGTGAAGGATCCCACTACACGAAAGGGCTTAGGGTTCAGAGTTCAGGAATCGCGGTTTTACAGCGGCAGCATTAGCACAAGCCGCCATAACACAGGTGGCAGGGCTAGCATTTGCCAACCCTAACCACCCGAAGCATGATAGGGTTTGTGATGGTCCTCACCACCATCATATTCAAGACCCTTCTCTGGCGCAGAGTATGCCGAAAAGTGACGCTTACTATCAGCACTTGGTTTCGCAATCTGTGTTGAGGCCGTGTACGCCCCAACCAGTTTGACGTTGCAGCTGCCTCCCGGTTCGGGGCAGAGCCAGCACATTCAAAGGCATATCCTGAGCTTCTCACTCGCACTCCAAAGCAGTTGCAGCTACATACAATTAAAGCTCTTGTTTTGCTCAAGGCTTGCATATATATATATATATATATATATGTGTGTGTGTGTATATATATATAGATTTATGTATATATTCTGGTACACACTCACACACTTACACGCATATATGTATATATATATATGTATATATACATATACATCCACATCTACATGTGCATCTACATCTACATCTACATCTATATACATACGTACATACATATACACATGTATACATATGTACATATGCGCCGCATGCCATACACACACATGTGTATGTATATATATATATATATATGTGTGTGTGTATATATATTTAGATATACATATATATAAGTACATATATGTATACATGTGCATTGTCCACAACTTGCCTCGTGTTTGGTGCTTGGTGTTTGGAGTCAGAATACAGTTTGCAATTACTGTACATGTAGTTGGTAGTTAGATGTGGCTTCTTGATTCTTTCCAGTGAAATCTTCAGGCCATTCAGGTTAAAACACAAGCAAGAGATAGAGCCCTCACGACGAAGAGGCGCCGGTCTTCCAACGATAGCCAAGCACGAGGAACTGCCAACACAAGCATGTGCTCAACAAGATCCTTTTTGCCTCCCGGCTGGCTAGGACGAACCTATATACGATGCGCGCAACAAGGTCTTGATCTTGATGCCGATTGCCCCAGCATATGCGAGTACACAAACGCAGCTTCACAAATCACGCCCGTGCCCGTGGCACACGAACCCAGAACCTCCATCAATGACCCACCGGCACAGGCTCTTCGTCGGAAGATGTCGTCTCGCTCCTCCTTGGAAAAACCGCGTTGCGCTCGCTCGTGTGGCAGGAGCGGGTCAGCGCAGAGCATCTTTCGTGGCATTTACCAACGTTTTGATTTCATTGCTGCATTCATAGAACCCCGACTTAGTATCAGCACTTCCGAAGTCTCCATGGCTGCTCCCAACAAACTCCAAAAGGCAAAGTCTCGGCGAGGAGGTACGGCTCCACATAGGATATACAAAGCCTGCAGATGGAAAGGCTGGGCGAAGCTGACAACCGGCGCCAATGGCATCAACATGCATCAGATATGCATCTATAAGGGCCGGAACAAAACCCGGGCAACGCTCGAGCCAGCAGCCGAGATGCTCCTCACCCTTCTTGATGTCCTGCATGATGCAATCCATGCGAAGCTCAGACATGAGATGAATACGCTGGAACCCCGCGAAGGAGCAACTCTCCGAATTATCTTGTCACGTTGCATGACATAACCCACCCACACCTTGAGCCTTGAGCCAGCATCTTGTCCTTGCATGCAAAGATCTTCTCTCGGAAGAGTTGCTCATCCCAGAACTGCTCGCCTCAGCTTGCACCCTGAGCAGAATAAGCCTTTGCCATGAACACCGACACCCATATTTTCACGGAGGGAGACCTGCCTTTTCCATGCCCTTCTCCACATTAGCTGCTCTTCAAGGTGCAGTTTGGCCAGCAGGAGTGGTTGATCCGGCTTACAGAAAGACAAAGGACGCCATCCTCCGCAGCTCCAGAACGGATTTGGAAGGCAGCCCAGCTCTCACAGGTTTTCATAATGTTTGGAATCTATTTTTGGACACCAGAATCTGAAATGAGGGCCTGAAGCCAGTTTAGGGTCTTCGGCTGCATCCCTTCGCCCTGCTTGCGGAAAACATGCCAGTGTGGCCAAAGTTGGGCTGGAGCATCCAATGCCTTCAAGCTCGCACACAGAGCGCCGCCGCTGTCGTGTGGATTGTTGTCTTGCTACGCGGCGTGCAGGCCACCATCAGTTGTAGCGATCCCAGCTCCCCTGCTTCCGTACTGCGAATGGAGGGACAGGTCGGCCTACTTACAGGCGCAGTCGAGATGATCGGCACAAACGCTTAAATGCACATCCTCCTACAGTGACTGTAAGGACCTCGGACAACGATTCTTCGGGTCTTCTCGCGCGTGCCGCCCACCATTGTCGCGTGTTGCCCTCCATCGCATCACCACTGCACGTGCAGCATCTGGTCGGGCACGATAGTGAAGCATGGTCATACTTGATATGGCATTCCGTGTGGCCGAACTCGAAGAATATGCTTGTTTTAATGAGTGGAAGCTCAGAAACGCTCAGAAACGTGCAACATGACGAACCAGTTGTGTGCGCGCGTGTATGACATCTCCGATAGTATTCCACCTTAAAGCCTTGCACCGTACTGCATGGCACATACAGGATAATGAAACCAAACCCGCCTGAAGCGAATAGTTTGGAAATCGAAACTAAAGCCCGGCATGGACTCCTGGACTGGTGAGTCTAGCAAGTCTTGGACAGCGAGTTTAGCCACCATCCCTTCATATACTACCTACCCCTTCCGAGAGTGCTGATGCCGCGGTGCTGTTCGTATCGAAGATGCCCTTCAACGTCTTCTCCCCCGGAGATGCCTCTGTGACGAATTGCGGCTCAGATTGTTCACATTGCTGGGGCGGTATTCCAGGATGCACGTGGCATCCACCAGTTCTGCCACATGACTGTTCAAACAACACGCACTTCAAGCAGTTCTTTCTTGTTCCGGGTAGGCTTCAGAAAAAGCATCGAAAATCCTCCGGCCTCCCGCAGAATTGCTTAATTCTTACAGCCAGCTGTTCATCCCCACAGTTGATTCAGTTGGTGATCCCAGTTGGGTTCCCGGGTGCTGTCACGAAGGCTGGGCAAGAGTCAAATGGGTCAAATCCGGACAAAAACTACTGCGGCTGATGTTCATGATGCTCGGTTTGACGGCATGGGTGGCCCTACTCGGATTACGGTGGTGTGGTGAACCAAGCCTGACAGGAACCAGGGCAGCTGATGCTCATGATGCTCGAGTTGAGTGACATGGTCGCACCAAAGGACCAGCTACTGATGCTCATGATGCTCGGGTGGGCACTGTAGTTGACACTGGCAAGAACAAGTTGCGCGGGTTTGGTTGGCGTGGTCGCCCATGCTCGGGTTGTCGCCTGATGCTCATGACTCTCGCGTCGAATGTCGTGGTCGCCCAAGTTTGGCAAGAACCAGCGCTGCACGTGATGCTTCGTGATGCTCGAGTTGGCTGGCACGGTCGCCAACCCTGGCAAGAACCAGCGCAGCTGATGAGCATGGCTCGGGTTGGGTGGCACGGTCGCCCAGCCCTGGCAAAGACCAGCGCTACTGATGCCCCTGATGCGCGGGCTTAGTTTGGGTGTAATCAACCGACCCAGTGCAGCTGATGCCCATGATGCTGGGTTGGCGGGTCTGGCAAGGACCAAAGCTGCTGATGCTCATGATGCTCGGACAGAAATTTAATACGTACACGCCAGTGGAGCCTGCTTCCTCGTAGGGTTTTGGCATTCTCTGCGCGAAAACGCTAGGCTAGTCTGCATCCTGCCTGCTTCCTCTACCGTTTCAGTGCAAACACGAGGTTTCCCGAGGAATATCCTCGAAATAAACTAGGATTTTGGAGTTTTCTGCGCGAAAACGCTAGTCTATTCTGCATCCTGCCTGCTTCCTCTGCCTTTTCGACGCAAACACCAGGTTTCCAGAGGGATATCACCGAAATAGAGTAGGGTGGCTTGGCAGCCTATTTTGCCCGACAATGGCAAGGAGAAGTTGCTCGGGTTTGGGTTGCGGCGGCGTGATCGCCTGATGCTCTTGACTCTCGCGTCGAATGTCGTGGTCGCCCAAGTTTGGCAAGAACCAGCGCTGCACGTGATGCTTCGTGATGCTCGAGTTGGCTGGCACGGTCGCCCTGGCAAGAACCAGCGCAGCTGATGAGCATGGCTCGGGTTGGGTGGCACGGTCGCCCAGCCCTGGCAAAGACCAGTGATGCCCCTGATGCGCGGTTTTAGTTTGGGTGTAATCAACCGACCCAGTACAGCTGATGCCCATGATGCTGGGGTTGGCGGTGTGGTCTGGCAAGGACCAAGGCTGCTGATGCTCATGATGCTCGCGTGGCGGGTGCCCGACGCTGGCAAGGACAAGTTGCTCGGGTTTGGGTTGCAGCGGCGTGATGCTCATGACTCTCGCGTCGAATGCCGTGGTCGCGGCAAGAACCTGCGCTGCTGACGCTCATGATGCTCGAGTTAGGTAGCGCGGTCGCCAACCAACCAGCGCAGCTGATGCTCATGATGCTCGGGTTGGGTGGCACGGTCGCCCAACCCCGCAAAAGACCAGAGCTACTGATGCTCATGATGCTCGCGTTTAGGTTGGGTTTAAGCAACCGACCCAGTGAAGCTGATGCCCATGATGCGCGTAATGCTCGGGTGGCGGGTGCCCGACACTGGCAAGAACCAATTGCTCGGGTTCGGTCAGTGTGATCGTCCAACCGAGCTGGGTGGCGTGGACGCCCAACCCTGGCAAGAATCGGCGCACTGATGCTCATGATGCTCGCGCTGAGGTGGCTTGGTCACCCGGCAAGGGTTGGGCGACCACACCGCCTCAATCGGAGCATCATGAGCATCAGCGCGCTGATTCTTGCCACCGCCCCACGCCAACCCGAGCATGAAGAAGATCAGCTGGGCCGAGCGACCAAGCCAATTTCACCTGAGCATGAGGAGCATTGGCTGCGTCGACCACGCCAACCCGAGCATCATCAGCGTCAGCCATGTTTGTGTACTAATCTGTTCAGAGAGGGCAGGCGTCTCACTTCAGTCTCCCACCCTCGTCGTCCAGGCCTGGAACCAAGACTATTTGAAGGAAACAGCTGCGAATGGGGAATCCTAGCGATCCATGTCATACAGCGACGTCTCGCATGACTCGGCTTTGCCTGAAGTTGCAGCCGAAGCTGCGAACGCAAAGCATTCAGGCGTCAAGTGTCCTTGCAATCCCAAACCTGGTCAACATAAACCTGGTCTCCAACCCCAAGCCGCGGTGCATCGTAGAGGTCCATGACCGCAGATTGCGATGCGGCAGGCAACTTGTCCTGAAAGCTTCTTGCTTGATGAAGCAAGAGATTTTGCAGCCACAACGTCCCTACAACATCATCATAGTGCTTGTGCATATTCTTCTGCCTTTCGTATCGTTTGGTACTGGTGGGCTAATGTTCATTCAGATGGTCATTGCTACTACCATGTTTCCCATCACCATCATCACCACCAGAGTCATCGTGGCCATGTTACTACTCCCGCCACGAGGATGACGACGATGAGGACCTCGACGTGGACGACGACGACCACGACGATCATGACTGTGATTACATATTGCTCCTGACAATAGCTGGAAGTCAGCCCGGGCCTCGTCAGTGACACGAGGATCAAAGCCAAAAAAAGCCTGTGTTTTGTAGATTTGGTCCGAGTTGTCAACAACGTACAGTATGCGTGAAACTGGCACCTTCCCATTCCGAGGATCCAACGGACTTACAACCCTTTACACTTTGGCTAGGCCACGAACTGCTGCTGCAAGGATGTTGGCCAATCGCTGCCAGCTTGATATGTTATGGTCCTCGGTTCAATACAGATGGATTCCCTCCAACCCCTTCATCAGTTTTGGAAGAGACTGAGGTGACACTGCCAATCAGCAATGATAGAGCGTTGGGCAATGGGAGCTGTGAGCTCATGGAATACCTTCGCGTAAGTTGACGTAGACTTGGCACTTGGCACATCTCTCTCGTAGCATCAGCACGTACGAGTATTACCTGCCAACCTAGGTTTTGTTTTAATACGACTTAATTGGCTTAACTTTTTCTGTAGAATGCAAACCTGGGTAAACAACCCTTGTGGTCCATAAGCAACTACCATATCCAAACGAAAAATGTGTGTAAGAAACTTATGGGTGAAGCAGTGCTATTTGGATCCGCTCCAAAGTAGGGCCCCTCCTTGTTTTATGAAACAACATCGGTTTGACTCCTAGCCAGGATGCGGTCGCTCCTCCAGGACCAACTCACCCCTGGCCACTGGCAGCATTTAGAGACGAAGCCAATAAAGCTAAAGAAACTGGAGCATGTAGGGCTGTTGCCTATCAAGACATGCACCCCTAACTGCGCTGCCGTTTGAGCCTCCACAACATGTCTTGTGGTCAACCCGCACGCTCGTTTCGACATTTGTTGTGGCATGGAAGCGAAGCGGTGGGCAACATGACTTGGAGCACGGTTATCGCAAGTCCTTAAAAGAGGTCTGCTTTTAAACTTTGGAACGGAGCAACCTTAAAGCAACTTATGCATCTTGCTCCGTATTTTGATTGTCACAGCCGCTCCGCTCGCTGCGTCTGACCGAACGCAGGGCCCTGTCTTTATCTGACATTCCAGCACGCGAGGGACCTGGAAGTGGTATCTGAATTCCGCCGCCTGCCCCGCTTGGTGGATCGAAATTTCAATTTCGGAATCCCTGCTTGCTTGCTTGCTGCACTTCGCCCTCCCTCCTCTTTTTCCCTCCTACTTAGCCAGGACGAGCCCTCCCTCCTCTTCAATCACGAGGTATCCGGAACACCCCGCTTGCCCCACATGCCTCGCTTGCCCTAATCCTGGTAACCCTAAACCCGCCGGTAGTAAGGAAGTAATCGTGCCGTTTCTGCTTGCACAGGACCTTTAACTTTAGTTGAACACGTGGGACACCGACGTGTATCAATAACAGAAAGCAAACAAACGTGCAACACGCCTGTTTTACTTGAGCCAAATCTCCTTTCAGAAATGGAATCCCAGCGTCCTAAACTTCAGCTGATCCTCAACTGACAGCCTAGTCACGTTCCTAGGTGTAAAGGCAATGGCAACTGTTCTAGTCCCTTTCGTGCAAGAAGTAGTTGCATGTAACCGTCTTGGGTCAAAGATGGCAGGCCATCCCAAGATCTCGCCGCACTCGCCTCTGCTGAGGTCCGGGCACGGCCACTTCCCTTCAGGCGACTGGACCCAGAAGTGGCCCCCTTCGAAAACTTCAAGCGGGGTTACAGCATTCCTGCTTCAAGGCTCGTTAGAGGAGTCGCGGTGTGTAAGGGTGATCTGATTCCTAGCCAACATTACAGCGGTAAACTTGTGCTTAGGCAACACCCTACGGATGAACCTGCACAAAACCGAAGTGACTATTGGGAAGAGGGTTGCATTTTGCCTTAAACCTGCGTTCCCACCGCCGTGCGCGAAAGCGCCGGTGGTGAAGCAAGACGCTTCGTCAGCACTCTTTCCTGGTAGAAACGTCAACAGTTGCATAAGATCTTCTTGGGTGACCTTCCTAGGCAGTGAAAGGTTCTGCCTCCTCAACTACGACCTTTGAGACCGCTGCTGTGTGAGGAACGCCTTCGCTCTGCTGGGATAACCTTAGTCAAACCATTAGCTAACTGATCCTTACTGTTCACGTAAGTTGCCGAAAAATCCTCTTGCTCAAAGATCTCTGCCATGCTTGCCACATTCACGCGATGCACGCGCCCTAAGTGGCGAAGCTTTGGGCTGCACCCTGACTTCAAGATCGCTAGGACAGCTTCGTTGTCCTGGTAGAAGATAATTGGCACTGGGCTTTTGAAGGCGGACTGCAAAAACGTCTGTAAATTTGTGAACTCCGAAAACAATGCCGAAGACATGGAGATCATTTCGGCTTCTGGTGTTGATCTCGCAACCGATGTTTGCTTTCGGCTCTGCCACGTCACGGGGAATGCAAACTGGCCAGTTCCTATGTGGGCTACGATCCCTGAGGTGCTACGAGAGGTGTAAGGGCATGCTGCAAAGTCAGCATCTGTGTACACCCGCAACTCTGGTGGTGCGTCCCACGAACATGACGCATTCATGCAAACATCCCTAGTGTGATGGATGTACGACACTAGCCTAAGCGTTTGTCGGTCCTCCCAGGCAGTCCATCTCGTGACTCTGGAAGCTAGGCGAGTTACAGCAAATGAAATATCAGCTCTGCACAATCGAGCGAGCCACAAACAACGCATCAAAATGCGAGATGCTGAATCGTGGAGCTCGCCAGGCGTGGAGATTTCTTCATCTGTCATTGCTGACTCGGCGATGCTAGGTGTAGCGAACCGACGAAGCTTGTCAGGCGTTGTCCCAGCCAACTCACAGTAGGTCTGAACGACCTGTTCTGCATACTCAGGCATCCTAAAGGCCATCGTGGTTGACGAAGGACCGTCATACCGACAATGCAGTCTACCTAAGATTCGAACTCCCTCAGTACCTATGAAGCACTCTGGATCAAGCTTAACCCTGGCTCGCAACTCTTGCCAAAATGGCGTGTGTAGTTTTGTCAACCCGCACAGGCTGAGGTCATCTACGTAAATGTTTAAGATGAGAACCCCGTCTTTGTACTCAAAGAACCAGTTGCTTGGGAACTCCTGGGACTCTTTTCCACCTAGTGAGATCAAGATCCTAGACAAGTACTCTTGCCACAGCCGGCCGGCCTGAGGATGGCCGTAAAGGCTTTTGCGTAGCCTGACGACTACACGCGGATCCGAAGCGCTCCTCCCATCCAGGGAGCCAGAGCTCCTTTGGAAGGATTACGTACGTCTCTTCTTTGAGCTCTGATTGGAGATATGCTTGGATTGCGTCTGAGCAGGACACGGAATGTCCTGGCAAGCAATCCCAGAAGAGGGAGGTGTTCAGGGCTATGAGCCCAGTTGGAGTCGTGCTTGTTTCCTCAAAGAAAACTAAGTTGTTAAACTCATCCAACACCCTATCTCCTCTATACACAATTCTCCCTTTAAACTTTTGCAGTTCTGGCGCGAGTTCGGCATGCTTTACCCCGCACAAAGTCATCAGTTCCGCTACTCGAAGCTTGCGTCCCTGAGACCGCGCTTGACTCCTTAGCTCATGCAGCGGCACGGCGGTGGTGTCATCCCATGTGCCGTTTCGGCGCAATCCCTCTGCCTCTTGAGAGATGGCCTCGAGCGCTTTAGGCTCAGCCTGCCACTTGAAGTACCGTTGGGGAAACAAGGACTGGATCACGAGATCTGCAAGCTCATACGCGCTGATGCTGGTTGCATTGATCTCTGATGGTCCTTTTGTTGACGCCTTTGCGAAGTGCTCAAGGACTCGCTTGGAGTTCGAAGCAATGGTGGTGGCCTTGTTACCACTAACACAAGCAACGCAGGAGAGCTCATGCTTTGAAGCAAAGTCAATCCACCCTGGTTGCCGAAACACCCCTGAATCAGAACTCCATTCGAAAGAAACCCGACCCCCCTGCTCAATGACATGATCGGCAACGTTTAGGGCCAGAACCGACATCCGCTTGGATGCCGCTTGCCTTTGGGCGATCTTTCGCGCGTACTTGGGACCATGGGATTCACGATGTACGGCTTGATGCGAAGACATGTGCGTACACGGTATGGTGAACCATGCGTCTACACCTGGGATTGCTTGGGAAACAACTTGCTGCACGTCATCTTGCGAAGTCAAGTCCAGCGTCGACTGGGACAGACTAACGCAATGAACCTTGCAACGTTCACAAGCACTTCTTATCATTCTTATCTCGGACTCGTCTTCACACCCATACTCGATCAAGACGTTTTCCCCTGGAAGTCCCGTGACCCTTCGGGCGTTGTTCCGCGCTCTCTCGTTGGCGAGAAACCTTGCACTCAAACCAAACTCGTCGGCTAAAACTGTGTTCTCTGAAGACTGAATCACAACACCAGCTGGAGCATGTGGGACAGCAGAGGAGCTCGCGCGCTCAGGAGCTTCCGCATCACCCTCGGGGGCTGCCGAGGTAGACTCCGCCGAAGGATCAGGGCGCTCAACATCGGGCGGTGCCGCGTCCCTGACTGACTTGCTCGCTGCAGTCTTCTCTGCCTTGATTAGGCCATCGAATCTTGCCTTACAGGCTGGTGTGTGCACAACCGCATCAAACTTGCACGCTTTACAACCAGGAGTTGCACCTAGCCGAATGAGCCTATCCAACGTGATGTATTCGTGGCGTTTGGCTACCGGTGTTGACGGCGCCACCGCACTGAACGGCACATCAAGGAAATCAATGGCTTCGTACTCGGCTTGTGTGAAACCAGACAAGGCAGATTCTGCAGCAGTGAACATCGGGAGGATTGGATTCCCGCGAGGTACACGAAGCTCCTCTCTTGGGACTGAGATTGCCTTTTCGTACCCGGGTTCCCGGTTCTTCAGCTTACCGTAGTCCAAGACGTGATAAACCTCTCTAAAGGATGATGGGCCGCTGTCGAACCGCCACCCCGCGAAAATTCCTGGAGCTGCGGACGCCTGAAACTTTTCACGATGCGCAGGGTCAAGCCTATAATAGACAAGTTGACCTAGTTGCAATTTCATCCACCAAACTCGGACCCAACTGCGTTCACGTAACGGCTACCTTCCATCCCAACCGCAGAGTGGAAAAGGTTGAAGGTGTGAGCCGCGTAACGGACAGTGTGGACCCAAAGACCCGAGTGCAATTGGAAACCTGATGCGATACGCAGGGCCCTTGTACACTCTTCGATGGTGCGGATTTCCCTCTCTAGCACTGAATTGTGGAGCCACCTCCGCTCGAGGCTGGGTTCCGAAGTAAACCCCAAAGTCGCGCAGGCACTGAGGAGCTCCCGTGCATTATCACTTTTGAACAATACACATGGACCGGAAGGATACTTGCCGAGGAATGAAAGTATCGACCGAACCACACCATCCTCGTGCCGTGACACAAGTGGGAATGTTCTCACGTATCCCGTGGCCTCGTCCCTTGTGACTAAGACGACCGTTTCAGTGCTTCTAGAGTCTTTGTGTACGATGATAAACTCAAATCGGCTGCAATCCGTTGGCCAAACTCCTCAACCGGATCTAGCTCATCATCGCCTTTGGCGTAGCGCACACTGGCCGTTCGCTTCTTAAGCGTTCGGCTCCGGCTACAAACATCACAGAATGGATTCTTGGGTATATGCGTTAAGCGATGCTGAAGACTCTGGGCTTCGGTGATTAGCCGTTGGGTCTTCGTTGGCGCGTCCTCCTCACCCTCATCATCAGCACCAGGACCTTCCCCTGGAACAGGTGGAGGGGGTCCTAGGGGCTGCCGGGGCAGGCTCCTCTGCTGGGGCTGCCAGGGCAGACACCAGCGGCTAGGGCTCTATGCAAACCGTCGCCACCAAACTTGATCTGCTCACGAAATACCGGAACGAAATCATCAACCTTATGGGCATAGATGACCCGATCTGAATCCCAAGTGATTTGGATGCAGTCCTCATCGGTACCGAAGAACGGCATGCTACCGGGAAGCCAAAGAAAAGGTTTGCGCTGCAACTCTACTAGTCTACTAGTTGGCCTAGTGATCGCACTGCCGGGCAGCTTTGTAGAATGTAGGATTCTACTGACCCAAAGGCATCGCTCGTTGTAGTGAGGAATGTGCCACTACTCGTAACCCCATTCCCGGTTTCGAACTGCAACGACTTTGTTGACTGGATGTGATCCTTGAACATATCCGTCACGATACCNAAAGGCATCGCTCGTTGTAGTGAGGAATGTGCCACTACTCGTAACCCCATTCCCGGTTTCGAACTGCAACGACTTTGTTGACTGGATGTGATCCTTGAACATATCCGTCACGATACCTTGTTCTGCAAGCGCAGACTGACTTAGCAGGCTTCTCCCTGCCCCAGATTCAGCAACCCAATCAAGGAAGTACGACCCCCCTGAACAGCTAGGTCTACTGACAGTCGCGGCGATGCGATCATGCGAATGATGCACAGTTGCGGGCAACGCAAATGAAAATGCCGCTGCAAAGCGAGCGAACACTCTGAAAGGAGCGGTAATCAGGCGGCAAGTGGCCCTGAAGCCACGAACATTAGGATGAAGGGATGTGGCAAGCGCTCGCGCCTTTGGTGGAGCAGCTTTCTTTGGCGCGTCTACATGCTCGAAAGGGCAATCCTTTCCCCTAGTGCATGTCCCTTTTGGGTAGAAGAAGCACGCTGGCCTTTGGCCGGATTGTACACCTGACGAATCCTTCGTTGCTGGAGGTTTCGGAGGCTTAGCCTTGTTACCCTTACCCCCGCCCTTCCCTTTTCCTTTTCCTTTGCCCTTGTTGGCACTCTCACCGCCGCCTCTTTGAGGCGGGAGCAGCGGGTGCTGTCCTTGCTGGGGATGCCTTCGTCGCATCTGTTTTCTGCTTCTGTTTGGAATCCTCATGAAGCGACTCTCTGAGCGCTTGCTCATTCCGATCCTCACGCACCTCTGCGAGGACTTCCTCAAGACCGCTCCACATGTACTCAAGAGTCCTACGTTTCGAGCCCGATTTGGAATCCTTGACCCGGTCGATTGTACGAGACAGCATTCTGCATCCCTTCAATCGAGAGTAAACCCAACTGAACATCGTCTCAGAGTCAGGCCATTGCCTTTCGGGCAAGCCGTTGAGGACATACTCAACCCGCTGTTTCAAGCTAACCAGGGATTGGTATGAGTAATTCTCGGGCTGTAAGTCAAAGAGAGATTGCAAAGTCACCAAAGGTCCCCGCACCTTATCTACCCGATACCTTCTGCTGAGGATGGACAGCAGTGCAGGACCCGATGGCATCGTTCCACCCGCATGACACCTTTCCAAATACGACTGCGCTTGCAAACCCCATTCACCTTTCAGGTGCTTCGCATCACTAATGCACGCGGAAAGCCAACCATCAAGCCTCGGCAACCCCTCGCAATCTTGCTGGAGTTTGCGGGTCAACGCGATGCTACAGGATGGGTCTAAGGCCTTCTGTAGCCACTTCAAGAGAATGGCTTTGCCGCTGCAATCGATAGACGCGATCTGTGTCAACAATGAGTTCCTATGAGCCCGGAAATCAACACTCGAAGCCGGAATCTGTGGGAGCTTGATGTCTTTGAGGTCTTTGTACTTATACACCTTAGACTCGTAGTCCTTATCATCTTCAGGATCGTCACCGGCTACGGGGATGATCGGGTCATCCTCGAATTCTTCTCAACACTTCATCGTGCTCACCATAGTCGTCTTCATCAGCAATGTCAAAGACTTGGGTTCTTCGATGCAGACTTCGGTGGAGGTGGAGGAGTGGGTGTTGCAGAATGCAATCGACCCGTGAAGAAGTTGCTACGGCTGCATTGGTACGGTGGTAATCCAAACTCAACCGGACTCGGAGCAACAAAACCACTAGACACAGAAGACTTAGCAGGGACTGGTAGGGCAACTGATGGAGCAATAGCCTTAGCTGTAGCCTCTGCTTTAGCTTTCTGCTTCTTTGCTTTGGCTTTCGGGCTACGGGCTACCTCAATCGCCTGCTCAATCCTTCGCAAAGTTCCCCCGACCTCTCCAGCGAGTGCCTGCAATGCGTTGAATGCAGACGCAGCCTGATCCGCGCCATTTTGGGTTGTGCTCGCTGGGATGGCTGGCGTGGGAATGCTTGGGTTCTTTGGTTCAGCTGCTTGCACATGCGACTGAAGTGCGATAAGCTGTTGATGCATTGCCTTAGATAACTCTTGTTGCTCAAGGAGCATCTTGGCTTGCTTTTCGAGTCTCCGGCTGAGCTCACGGTTCATATCCCCTAGCTGCTGATTCTCAACCCGGAGATTTCCAATCACCGTTTCAGCTTCACCCTGAATTGCCGATGCTTGTGACCCCAGTTGCTGGTTCTCGGACCTTAGCGCCTGGATTGCGGCCTGGGCCTCACCTTGAATGGCTGCTGCCAGGGAACCTAGCTGTTGGTTCTCTGACCTTAGGGATTGAATCACAGCTTCGGCTTCACCGAATACAGCTGCTGTTTCAGCTCTCGCGTTCATGATGGCAGAGGTTGCTTCGGATTGCATGTTCGCATGGGTTACCGGGTCAACTCCAACCTGAACAACCTGCGAGCTCCAGAGGATTGGCAACATCTGGGTGTGCCACATGGACGATTCGCAGGATATCTGCGACCATTGCCATTCCGGGGTTCGGGCACGCCATTGGGCATTGAGCGATCGGCTTGCTTTGCTGGATCTGTTGGAACGGTCTGGCGACATCTAGGTCCAAGTGGGCCCACCAGAAAAGAAGCAAAGGAGCAGATTGCATTCGCAACGCTCCGGATTGGGTTGGTAAGGGTCAACTTGGAAGGTTGGGGTGAAGTATTTTTACAACCCTTAGACCTCAGTTGAAACATCAGCCATCAACTTTGAAGGTTGGGGTGAAGTATTTTTACAGCCCTTAGACCTCGGTTGCAACATCAATCCCAACATGCCTCTAGCTTCGCAACTGGGGTCTGAGGAGTCTTCGCTCGAGATCTCTTCTTCCAGCACCCCCGCACGAGCACCAGCACTAAGTGTGCGTCCTGAGTTCAATAGGCAGTCGGATTGTTCAAGTTCGGGGCCAATTCGGAGGAACCGGGCTAGATCATTGTCGTATGGACCCGCTTCGAGGTCATTATCCCTGCAACCGGCACCAACCTTTGCAGCGAACGTTGGCCCATCCCATGGTCAATCCCCAACTGGCCCGAGTATGAGTCATCAGGAACTTCATTTGCACCAACATGCCCATCGGCAGGCCAATTTGTCTGGCTTGCCTGTCGTCGGCTTAAACTTAGACGAGGCCAAAAAGCGAAGCGTCAAGGGCTCGAAGCAAACTCTGCAATTTGGCCCGTACCAAATTCTTGAGAGTATACTGCGTAAGAGCAGCAGATCCAAGGCGCCCGCTCCAACTCAAGACGCTCCAATAGTGGCAAAACCTTCCCAATGTCACGGTCAAGGACCCCGTGAAAATCCAAGCTGTAAACAAAGTCTGGCCACTGATCGTTCCAACCCCACCTCTGACTCACAATGGTAGCCACCTGCCTGAGGGACAGGGTCTCAGTGAACGATCGCTCTATTGGAGCTTCTATCCACCGGTACAGCCCGGGGTGTCCTCGAGCGATCACGCGCAGGTTGAATCAGGGGATTTTTTTCCCTCCTACCTAGCAAGGACGAGCCCGCATTGCAGGGTTACTGAATCAGGGGATTGCTTCGCGTGATTCGCACGATTTCCGCTCGGCGGTCAATGGACTCGGCGCCAGGCGCTGAAGTTGGGCGAATGCCTATTGGCTGTGGTCGATAACTCTGCGAATCACAATCCCTTTAGGTTTAGGGACTGGTGGCTCAGGTGGCAGATCACGACCCGATGGGAGCTTAGGGGTAGGAGCCAGTCTTTCCGAAAACCCCGAAGTCCCTTTAGACCCTTTACCCCTCGCGATACCCTCCGAGGCACGAGGAACACTGTCGTAGATACCAGAAGGAGCCGCAGAAGACCAAGCAGGTTCACTAAGAGCAGCAGAGACACCAGGGGTCTCAGGGGCAAAGACAGAAGATGGAGCAGCAACCGGGACCGGGAACAACGAAGGACCAGCGGCAGATCGCTCAAAAGTCGGGAGAGGTTGATTATGAACCGGCGCGTTGCTCGCCTGCAACCACTCCACGTACTCGGCAGCGATCCGCTGATTTGCCAAATCTGTTGGATGAAGACTACCGACGTCACGCTCCAATTGATTAAGTTGCTCCAAAAAGCCACCTACAATCTTCAAATGGAGCGAGCGACGCACTCGTCTCGCTGTTCCAGACTCACCTCCACGCTTGATCTCAGCCAATACCAGAACGTTGTTCAATGCCTGGCATTCCTCAGGGGTAATAGCGCGCTCCTGATGCATCAAATGGCAGCAGATAAAGCAGGAGGCACGGAACGCAGAATCCAGGTGAAACTCCCTCGAGGACTACGCCTAGGGAAACTTTTCTAAATCCTGCTTACCCAGTTCCCCCGTTGGCTGCGTGGAGCTCGCCTCTTGCCACTTGCCTTCTCGACAGTTACCCGGTGCTATTTCTATCACCCCGAAGTCAACAAGATGAACCTGGCTGGCACTCTGTGCGGGATGAGCCGGTCAATCGAAGGCACACGCAAATGGCTTGACCCTGAACCTTAGGGCCGGATCGTTCTCGATTTGGAGTAAATCTGTGGTTATGCGCTGTGCTGCCGAAGCAGTCTACAGCCGGGATCAAGGATGGAGAGTGGCTCGAAGGCAGACGCAGGCTACTCCTACACCAACCCAAGCCGACAATCTCAATCAACTCAAATCCCAGCCGAACTCTTACAGGAGGGTTGCTTGGGGCGCAATCTCACTCCTGAATCGTTTCGGTTTCGGTTGATTTCTGCTGGAAAGCCTGTTGCACCACAAGGCCTGGCCTCCTTTGTCCGTGAACGGGACTACGGGAGAGGTGCGAAGGCTGGGTTTTACGAAACCCGAAGNGTTTCGGTTTCGGTTGATTTCTGCTGGAAAGCCTGTTGCACCACAAGGCCTGGCCTCCTTTGTCCGTGAACGGGACTACGGGAGAGGTGCGAAGGCTGGGTTTTACGAAACCCGAAGAAAAGAGTACCACCCAGACGCCTCGGTGGGGAGACGCGAAGCGCAGCAAGTGTGGACCTCACGGATAATATGCTGGCACGACGGTAGCAGCTGCAATGGGCGCTACCCTACCGTACCTCAATCGACGAAGGTGAAGCAAATCCTCACCAAAGTCAAACCACCGGCGGAGCAGTCGGCGAACTAGTCTAGCCCACCTGACCTTAACTCTCACCTGCCGGTTTCCTCTGAAGACTCTCCTTTGCCAATACTCAGGGAACCAGTAGGACAGAAAGGAAGTCCGAAGCTCCTGGTAAAGATAGTGAAGAGTTTCAAATGTCGATGGAAAGATTTCGGGTTCGGTTCTGTGCATGCAAACTAGGCTGCGATGCAGGCTCTGGATACGATCTCAACCGTAAGGTTTGGCTCTAACCCCAGGAGATAACAGTGCAGGATATGGAAAGGGATATTGCTAGACCTACGACGAACCGATTTCACGCAACTGTGCTAGTTGCTTGCAAACATGGAATGCACGGACACTAGGCCTGCACGGATGGCACTATGGCTCGCAAGGGGTCCTAGACTCTCCCTACACGACCACAGTACGTAGTATGGAAATGTTGAGGCTGTTAACCAGTTGAACACGTGGGACACCGACGTGTATCAATAACAGCAAGCAAGCAAACGTGCAAAACGCCTGTTTTACTTGAGCCAAATGAGTTGCACAAGTCCACTGTTGAACTATCCTAATCATTCTTGTACAAGTCATGTACAAAGGTGCAAACGGTACGTGTACCTACCTGCGAGCACTCACGGCTTGTGCAGCAGGAAACGTATTTGCTCGGCGGTGTATGCTTGGCAGTGCGTCCCATGAAAGGCCGCATTGCACAGTGCTTCACACATGTCTGATGCCGTTGCGCATTGTGGTCCACTCGGTGCGACCGAAAAGGTGCGCAGCAGTTGTGCTGTTGCGACGTCATTGAAACCTGCTGAGAGGCTTCGGCGGCTTCGACCTCTTCCGCCAAGCGCAGCGTTGCGCACAGCCGGGTAGCATTGACTCGTAAACATAGAAATCACCATCTTGAGTAACGTTATAGCCTCTAGCAACAGTAAGGTGGCTGTTCACAAGGATCCAAACACGACCAGAGTGATTCCGGCATTGGATGGCAGCAGCGGGGGTGATCGTCATATACCGATGGTGGTTATGGTGGTGGTGGTGCTGCTGCTTCTGCTGGTAGTGCTGGTGCTGGTGCTGGCGCTGCTGCTGCTGGTGCTGGTGCTGGTGCTGACTATCAAATCGCCAAGAACGGCAGACTCTCACCCATCCGGCCTGGCAATGTCTCTCCTGGCGATTGCGCCAAATCCTTTTCCTGGAATGGGAAGAATCTCCTCGCTACAGCTCGACACGGGCTTGTGTGTCTCTGGCGCAGAGGCTGCTCATGCGGGTTTCAAGCTGTAGGACCCTCTTGGGAAGAATACGCTGCCATTCTTATGATGTGGAGCTATGCGCTTCAACACCAACAGCACTTCTGTTCTGAATGAATCGCACCAAGGATCTTGAGTCTTAGTGTGCTGCTTCCTACTCATACTCGCGCGAACGACCACGACCACCACGACCATCAGACAAGGGGCCCCACGCCACTTCCACAACCAGCAACCTTTGCCAGGATGTTCGCATTCCCTCAAATGCACGCAAGGCGTCCACAGGTGCTGTCGTCGCACGGCAAGCAGTCTTCGCACCTCGGTACGCGATGTGTGGCTCCGTCCATCCGAAGCCCAGAATAAAACAGAATGCTCGTTGAAACCGCACGAAAAGTGGCTTCATCAGGCATGAGTTTGCACAGTTCGCCTCAAGCTATGGATCTGGCTCGGGTTCACTCCGGGCGCTCGGCCCTCATGAAAAAGATAAATCCTGTAACTGTAATCCCAGTACCGGAGCACGCAGCATTCTACGTTTCCGCGCCATCGTCGCGCTGGCGGCGGTCACACCCAGGGCCGAGCCCTTTCATCATGCACAAGCTGGCTAGGGACATGAGGAAGTTTTGCTGCCGGGGTTTGGTTGTCAATGTGATCACTTCACGGCTTGGTTTGAATTCGGTAACTTGCTTCGGAGTTGGAACCCTGCACCTGCCTGCCTTGGTCCGCCTGGGTTTCAGTGTTGATCTTTCGAACAGCATTTCGGTCGATTTTTTGCACGCTTGTGAATCATGGCACATTAGGCCTGACATCATGGGTCGTCTCTGGCTGGTTGGCATTATGGTCAAGCTTCTAGCAGCAGCCAGTTTCAGTTTCAGCAACACTTCTGCGAAGTACTCAAGTGCGGTCGAAGATCTGCCACTCTTAAGCGTGACAAGCTGGATGTGACGTGAGACAGTCACACTTCACCAGAATCGTGTGAGGTAGCAGAGCCCAGATAAACGAAACAACATCACCAAGAATCACCGAATGCACGTGCATCACTGGCTTAGCTTGGCGGGCCGCCGCGAGGTGGGGCGACATGGCCTCGTGCAACATGCCGGCAAGTGACATGTCCCTCAACAGCGCTGTGTTACTTACTTGTACCTCGTGTTACAAAGTCGTGGCCACAAACGGTTCGTTGGTGGAAAGCAGACCCTAAAGCATTCCTGGTGCCTGAGTACATGATAGGCAAGATAATGACAACACCACTCACCGCAAGAACGGCCAGACTCCCAGACTGCTCAGAGCAAAGACCGGCAATGGCACCGTCACGGTGTAATTTTCTGACGTTCACAAAGTGAAAGTGGCAACAATGCCAAACATGTGATTGTAGTTGTACTAGGTAGTTCTTCGGCACGCCTTGTTCTTTTAATCACCCTTTCTTATTGTCCTTGTTGTCCGTGCAGGTCCAAGGCATGTGTTTCTCTCTATTTCGCCGATGTTGGCCCTAGTTAGGTCCTGGTTGGTTGTTTAACCTGCAACCCCTAGAAAAATCACATAGCCAAACGAACGTGCCATCCGTCTACGCGCCATCAAAGTCAGTATCTCCGAAACGCTCCAAGATCAGCACGAAGCCCCACCTTGTGCACACAAAAAACCCCGCGCTGCTGCTCGCTGCTCACAGGCATGCGCGGGAGGTTCTGGTAGGCCTCGCAACTGGAGAAACGAGCTTCCATTTCTACAATATGTAGAGTATGTAGTGTAAGCCTCGCACAAGCATGTGCTGGCCCGTGCCTGGACCACTGGAGTCGTTTCGTGGTGCAAGACACATCGCCGTGGTTGAGGGCCCCAGTGGGACCACGCAGGCTGCGCCATTGCGCTCCAGAATGTCAGAATGTGTATGCCGTTTTACTGTCTCGTTGTAACGCGCTCATTCCTTGCAAACTGCGGTTGCGTGCGCTGTTGAAGTCGGCTGCCTGAGATGATATTGCTCTCCTATGCTTCTTCACAACTTCTCGGCCTGAGCCGGTTGAACACTTCGAATTTGGTGCTGAAGTGTGCCGACACGTCTGTCTGTCCGAGTCCATCCTGCGGCTCCAAGTTGTCTTTACTGGATCACGGAGAGGGTCGGCACAGCCACCTACGACTTTCCGCGACAAGGACATCCCCCCCAACAAAAACTGAAGCACTCGCAACATGTGCTGTCTGCTTGCCTGGTCCGGACAAGCTCGTCCACCTCTGCCCGGGTCATGGAGCCTCCGGCTGCAGAGGTAGAACGCGGCCGAACTTGTGATTGGCAATAGCTTTGCATGACATGGCCGAGCCAAGCGTCACAACAATCAAGAAGCTTTCATTTCACTCCGAGAATAAATGACAGGCACAGTATGCACATGATATATAATTATGTGTATATATATATATTACAGATATATGCATACGGATAAGTGCCTGGTGTAGCAGTATGTATGCTGCCTTCAAAAGTGACTCCTGCCCTGTTTCCTCCATACAGTCCGTAAAGGTGTCGAGATCCGCCTACGGAGTCTGTCGGTGACGTGGGAGCTCGTGGCGGTGGCAAAGCCTGCGGGCAGGTTGTATGGTACAGGCTGGGTTCAAAGCAGAAGTAATGAAATGTTAATCTTAAGGTTCTTCTTATATCCAACAACCAGAACGCTCTCTAAAGCATTTATTTCACCGAAGCATTGATGGCATTTGGGGATGTGAAACGCTTGCATTTTGATGAAGCCGTGAAGCTGCTGAAATTCAAGGAGCACGTGCTGCCTTGAAAGGGATTGGAGTGGTGGCTACGAGCAGTATGTGGTGCGGTACTGCATGAACGATATGACAGGAGCCGATAAGACAGGACGCGGAAGCACAGCCGTTGCAGTACCGCTTGTGCCGCAACAACGTAGCTGAAGTAACAAGAACATCATTATAACTGAACAAGAACTGTAGCCGTGCTATACTACAGTGCCATTTCTGCCATTGTTCTAGCGCCCCATGCCGCTCTCCTCTTCGTGGCCCAGCTTCGCATGGAGCGCCCTGAGAGGCCGAAGCTCCTGAAAGGGCTCGGGTCAAGGCTAAGACAATTAACAGATTAACACGTGCAGAGGAGGGATTCTTCCCCGAACAATGCGGTACACACTTCGGAGCGCAAAGGTGCGGGTGAAGTGTAAAGAGACTTGGTTAGCATGTCAGAGAAAAATGTCCCCCGAAACCCGGCTCATGCTGCGGCGCAGTGCATATTTAGGCATATTTTGTCCCACGTCCTCTTGTTTACACAGGATCTGCTGAAAACCGTCGAACGCAGAGCCTGATTCGGTGTAAATTCCAATACATGGGCCTCCTGAATTCCGCAAGTACAGGCGCCGTGTACTGGTAGAGCGAAGGCTAGGTGGCCTCCGTCAGTAATTGGCGGAAAACATTTTCGCCGTGGTGTGCTGGTGTCCTGATGGGCTCCTGGTGGCTCCCTGGAGATTTCGGTGCAAGCTTGCTGGTCTGCTGCTGATGCTCTCCTGCGGATCTCCCGTTCTCTCTGAGCGGTCTCCTGGGTCTTTTTGGTGGTCTGTCCCACGGGTCTCCTCGCGCCGTAGCGGTCGTCGTCATAGCCGTCGTGGTGCTCTAGAACTGAATTTTCGGCCCGTCAGCCCTGCCTCCAGCTCGGCGAGCAGCTCTGCATTTCGGGCCTCTGCGGCCCTGTGCTCGGCCTGGACGGGGAACGGGCAGGGCCAAGGCTCCAGTGCAGTTCTGCATGGGCTCACACGAAGGCAGCTGCTTCTTCCTGGTTCGGCGGAAGCTTTGGTGAAAGCTCAAAACTCAAGAGGCAACGGTGGGTCATGCAACATGATTTCAGGTGCTTGGAAAGGGAACGAGCCTCTCGCTGCAGCTGCAAAGCCTGAAGCTGTCGACGACACTGACCGAGCTCCTCGTCACGGCCGAGATCGCCCGAGGGACACACATTTTGCCGCTTCGGCTTGTTGTTCTTCATGCCGTTTCAGCTCAAGTCGTCAAGGCAGACAATGTGAAAATTACTAGCCTAACCTTCAGCAAAGTATACTGACAATCTTGAGCGGCTCTTGAGAGGAAAGCGCAAGATCAGTTATGTTGCCACCATGTGTGGGTCGAGAGGTATGGGGATGAGGACTGATGTGAAAAAAAGATGCGTGATGCCAGCTCTCGGCTCTGGAAGCGCTGTGCCGCAACTGTCTCCCTACAAAGGGATGGGGATCCCCGCTTCGAACCTTTTTTGCCTCCTACTTCGCAAGGACGAGCCAGCATGGCAGGCTTTGAAGCTTGGACGTCTGGGTCTTGATTTGGCTGCCTCTGACTTGCAGTCCTGCTCCAAGATGGCAATTGTAGAGGCAGCCGGCACTGCTGGTGCTGCCGCTGCCGTCTCGGATGCCGGGCCTGAGCTTGTTCAGCAGGACAGCGATGGCAAGCTTGCAGCCCTCGGTGAAGGAGCTCTGCGCGCACATGCACCGGAGCTGCGGTATTTTCAATCTTCGCAGGCATATCTGCAATGCAAAGTGCATCCGACGACGGGGCTCGACCTGCGCTGCTTCCTTGAGGACCTACCCCTTGGTCGAAGCCGCGAGGTGAGCAAAGCGCGACCAGTTGATTGGCCTCGCTGCTATATCGAGGTGATGGTAGCAGGTAGCAACACTTCTGGCACTCACTCAACGCCGTTCGACAACACATCGACCTCTGCCAGTGTTCCTAGATCCGAGCGCCTAACAATTGCGCAAGTATCCGCCTCATTAAAGAAACATCTTCTGCGACTCTGGGACCAGGGAGCTCGCCACCCACATCCCAAAGACGACTTCAAGACTGTCACTCGATGCGGGTGCCTATTCTCCCAAATCCCTGGTTCTGCGTTCCGGGCTGGCTGGAAAACATTGTCAAATCAAGAAGCTGCAGTTCATGATGATTGCAATTACTAAGCATGGACGTAACTCCGTCATCCGCGGTCAATGGGAAATTTCGGCTGATCACTGATGCATCAAGGTCTCCGGCTTCTTGGTGAAACTGCACTTCGACATCCTTCGATGCAACATCCAGTGCTTTGCATCTGCCCGCTGCGGCAAGATAGACGCCCACTTCCCTGCACGCTCATACTTTGGATTGGTGGCCCCTATTCCCGAAACCGTGGCGAAGGGCTTTTCTCCCTGGAGGTGGTTTATATGGATGGCATGATGAAGTTTTCGTGACGTGGCTCCTGAAGCAATCATTTCGTCAGGAGAGTTGTTCGAGGTGGTCTCTTAAGTTTTCGTGCGGGTGTCTCTGAATGGGAACTCAACGTGCCTCGCGGCCTCGCAAAATGCGACCGGTGCCGTGACGGTTCGTGTTCGGAATTGACAACCATCTCGACTCGGTGCACGAGTGTCTGCGCGAAGAGCGATCCCTCGAAATGTCTGGAGTATTTGGGAGAAGCCTTCTGGTCATGTCTTTGAATCCCGCCAGCACATGGGTGGGAAACATGTTGGTCGCGCGATCGCGGTGGTGTGGCATGTTGTGACGATTTGTCCTCTGTCATGTCTCTGATTGTCGCCAGTACATGGAGGAAGCATCTTGGCCGTGCTGCTGCCTCGGAATGCCTCACTCCAGGAAGCGCTTGGGGACCGGGGAAGCATTTCCGCCAGTGCATTCGCGCAGTTGCGTACGCCGCCAGTACATGGGAAAGCATGTCGGGGTTTGTAGAATGTTTGATTCAATGCTGGGTGGATGGGTGAACGGATGAGATGACCTCGCTGCTTCAAACGCCTTCGGGGTACCCGTTCCCTAGTGTGTTCTGACCTGCTCCCAAAGAGCCACTCATGAAAGATTCTGCTTAAACACTGCAGGGACACTGGTCGGGAGCATGCATTCAAAACAAAGAGCGTGAACAGGCCATGCCAAGCCCATAGGGCCGCGGCCTGCTGTGAAAATCGAGGCTGTGTTCAATCTTGTGTCTGCAAGGCATGACTAAGCGCCATTCAGAGCTTGCTACCTTTGCAGGCTATTACTCTGAGCACGACGCAAGAAGGACCAGCTCTGTCGATTTTATCGGACACCGCGGCTATCCGCGGCTTCTGTGAAGCCCGTAAGTGGCAACGTCTCCGGCATCAGAAATTCGCGATCTCAATCTTCGCCGGAAGGTTCGGCGGCTTCTGAGGCATCTTCTCGTTCCTGGGCTATCGAGAAAGGAATGTGAATTTCAACCATGACAACGGCGACAAGCGTGTCACTACAGTAGCACCACCTTGCTTCAGGCTTGGATTTGGTTTGCGGCCGGCACAGTCTGAATTTCGGATAGCAGAGCACTGCTGGCTCCCTCGTGAAGACACTCGAACTGCTATCACGACCACGTCCCCACATGACCACATGTCACCACCATGCCGCATCCTCCTGTGGTGTAAAACCCTCAATTGTAACAGGAACCCTCGTGCCCAGGATGACACGAGTCCTCCACCCTGCCCTCAACACCAAAGCCGCCGTCATCACCACCAGGCTCAGCCCAGCAACGCTTGGGGACCGAAAGACAGAAGCCGGCAAAGCGCACATGTTGCATAGCATTTTGCTCAATGCCAGCATGCTGCAAAATTGGCGGTTGCGGATACTTGCTTGCCGCAGCAGTACACGCAATAGCCCGAACCAGAATGAAAGTAGACACAGGACTTGCTCTCTCACGAGCCCGGGTGCTGGGTTCTTTGATGCATCACACGTCTTTTTCAGTGACGAAATTGCCAAGCTGCGCTGGTCTCTTCGCCTGCCGAATATTCCACGGGATACATGCATGATGAAACAAGCGCAGTCAAGGACACACACCCCATCAACCATGCTGCTCTGCAGCTGGCCGTCCTCCTGCCTTCCCAACTTGACCTATCAATATCCTCGCCTCACCTCCACGTTTCAAAACGACTCCGCAAAGTCCGAAGCAGCCTTCGCACCCCGCTGCGCGGAGGTGGGCCGCGAGGAAAGGGCCGAGGCAGGTCGCGCCCAGGCCTGGTTAACACCAAGCTCTCGAGCTGGCTGTTCTCTGCGCACGCCCGCATCACCAAGCTGCAAAGCCACCCAAACACACCCAAAAAGACAGACATTGACACCCATTGACGGCCTCACCTGCCTTTCAGGCTATGACATGGTTAAGGCTATGACATGGTGAAGGCTTTAGCTTCGACGCGGGCTGGTTTTGGTTCATGCTGTAACATAACATTCGCCACACGATTATTCTGCAACCCAGCTTCATGCCGCAATTTGTGCATCCCTTGCTCCGGAGTCGGGATTGAACTTGCTCATGATTACGAAATAGCTTCTGTGCCTAATGTAGCTCTATCTAACAAACCCTAACTCGCCGGCCAAACCCAAAATTGCCCAAGCCCCATCCTGGATGTAGCTTAGCTGAACATGGAGTGTTAGAGACCACTGTTATAAGGTCTTATATGTATGTATGTATATATATATATATATATGTGGAGGGAGGGAGGGAGAGAGAGAGAGAGAGAGAGATGATATATATATATATATATACATATATACATATATATATATATATATACATATATATATATACATATATATATATACATATACAAAAAACATATATATATATATATATATACATATATATATATGGTCTTGAAATCTCCGGCGGAACTGCTGCCAGGTCCCCGAGCCTGCACTGACTGCGGGCGTCCTGGACATCACAGACTCTGTGCATCTCTCTAGGGTTTACCCTCTCGCAACTCGGACATGCCAGACGAGGTTCTTGGTTCGCATCGACGACTTATATGGTTTCACTCAAGTCGGCTTCGGAATAAAACACCAAACAGCTCTCTCTAGGGTTTCGACACGCACAGTCGCTCGGGGCAGGCACGGATTCATGAGTCTCTGACGTTGCTACCTTGACGACTACGGCAATCAGACCATAAAGGATAAAGGAAAAACAAGGAAACTACATGAGGGTTATGCTACGTACTGGCATTGCTTGGAGCGTCAAAAGAGCCTTCTGCAAGCTGTTCGCTATGACTGCTTGCTGCGGCCCAGGACTGTTTCAAAATCTCTCCACGCGTACCATGTTGTATGTTCAGTAGACTGCATTCAGCAGCCCCTCACTTTGGTGTGGCACGGCTAGTGCCGCACCGACATGCCGGGGAAGTTTGCCCCTACATCGTCGTTTGGTCTCTGCTGCGGTGGCATGCAGTATGGTTCATACTGAAAAAGATCGGCCACTGTCCCATGCAGACGAGTACGCATTCGCAAATTCAGCTTTATGCAGAAAAGGTCAGCCACTGTCCCATGCAGATGAATACCCACTCGTAAATTCGGCACCATGCAGAAAGGGTTCAGCCCCATCATATGCAGTACGCATTCGCAAATTCAGCTTCATGCAGAAAAGGTCAGCCACTGTCCCATGCAGATGAATACCCACTCGTAAATTCGGCACCATGCAGAAAGGGTTCAGCCCCATCATATGCAAAGATGAAAAATTCGCTCACGTGCCTCTCGTCCATATACATAAAGCTGCCTTCATCCCAGGTATCATGCAGAGATGTTGTGTGCGTGTTTTGCACAAAGACACAGCCTCATACCAAGGGTCACAATGCACAGAATTCGGTTATCCACCAAGGCCAACAGCTTGGCTTCCACATGCAGTAGCCAGAGCGACCCCAAATTCAGAATTCCAAAGGGAGCTCATAGCCCCTCCTCATGCAGCGATCTAAAACAGCGCCATATTCATTGCAGAACTCCAGAGGAAGTCCACCTGTTGTTGCCCACATGCGTAGAGGAGCTGAGTACCCAAGGGGGTAATGTAGTGCTCCAAAAGGTTTGTTACCTCGCTCCCATCCGCAATAGCCCGGGCATCGCCGAGTGCCGAGATCTGGCTCCCACACACAGTAGCCAGAGCAATAGCAAGTGCAGAGATCCCAAGGTAGTCTGCTTGATACCTCCGTACGCAATGACACGGACGTCCCCAGACTCAGGTGGCAGAGTTGCAGAAGGAATGCGTGGTACTTCCACGTGCAGTGACCAAAGCGACAGCATCATCGGCCTCCGTTGTTCACCTTGATGCCGTGTCGCAGCGGCTTTTACGGGTGAGGAGAGCCATGGCAGTCAGCACGTGCGAGGGTTAGTGGTTTTTATGGAGCGGTACGGAGGTAAGAGGGAGAAGTGCAGTACTTGACGTGCCCCAGAAAAGAAACTGCCGTGGCAAGAAAGGTACAGCAACATCCACTAGGCAAGCAACCCCAAGCAGCAGGCAGCACCCCTCAATGTTTCCTCGGGCGGAGGGGCGTAGCCCCTATAATTTCTTCTGCATGGATTCGCACTCTCGTTTCCACTCCCTCTAGGCATTCAGCCGGGGACCAGACGCCATCACTGCGCCACACTTGGCACAGTTTGACCACCCAGAACCAACCCCTACTGCGGTGCAAGGCCCTCGACTACTGCACATGCACTGCCGCAAATGTCTGTCGCCAGGTACTCAGGCTACCTTGACTCCAAATACCTCCTTTGGCCTGGCAACAGGATTACTGGTGTGATTGTGGAGAACTATGCTGCGCACAAGTCCTCTCTTTTGCCCGTAACGCAAGTTCAGGGCAGTCGGCACGTGTGGACTTACAGCCACCGCAAAAGAGAGAACCGCTGTGATTGGCGAGGCGCTCTGGCGTCATGAGTAGGGCCACACTATTTCGGTGATCCCACGTAAGGAAAAAGACATTACGCAGAGCGAAAATGTGGACCCCAGTAAGGTATAAGGGGAAAGAACCAAAATGAGGGATATACGGGGTAAGACCGAACCAATGAGGATCACAATCGTCGCTGCTTGGGTCATGCTCATGCTGTGAATTCTCACGTTATGCTGTACCATGCTCAAAGTCCATGCTTAAATTCCATGTTATAAATTCCATGCTGCTTGCAGCAAATTCAACGTTTACACGTTAAGCAGTACCATGAATAGAGTCCATGCTAAAGCTCAATATAACAAATTCCATGCTGCTTGCAGCAAATTCAACATGCAGGGCATGCACGACATGCAAGACAGAGGGATCATGCATTGGCAAGAGGCAACGAGCAAAAGGGCAGACACAAGGCACGATCATGTCAGGAATATGTCATGCATCATGATGTGCACGGGAGGGTCTGCAGCGGGCAGAAGCAGAATGACATGCATGGTGAAAATGATACAAAGCCTCTGCACACCGTGTGGGAAGAAAGACAGAACGTACTTAAGAGTATAAAAGTCAGCAACCATAGAATTACATGGAGGGTCACGGTGTGCGGGGGGCTTGATGATATTGTGTCTAGCTCCTTGTAGGGGCTAGTAGAGTGGGGCGAACCTATGTGTACGAGAAACTGCCATATGCAAGTGCAACCAGCAATAAAGAAGCCCTAGCGCCTAAAGGTCTGCCCCAGGATCTCATCCTCAGGTATGAGGATCTGGCGCCCATTAGCAAGCGTCGCTGTTGCCAAGGGGACCTGCTGAACCTGTTGTTGCGGGGCCAGCCTCTGTGCAACAGGGGCTGGGATCCTAGAACACAAATCAATGACAGGTGGCATGGTCCCGCCACCAACGGTTCCCGCAGGGAAATCATGCACAACTGGGGGCTGAGCCACCGCATCTCTCTGCGGAGGCACTACTCTCGTGCTCGGCACCGCAGATGCCTTATCCACCATCTCCTTGACATTGGCAGAGACGGCGTCCAAGAGATGCTTGATGGTCCCGGTCATCTCCACCAGTTGCGTCGTGCCCGCCGAGTCCACAGGCGCCTGCGACAGGGCTGCACCCATCGACGCCACTGAGGCCTGCAGCGACTCCAGGCTCTTCGTGAGGGTACGAACCAGGATGGTGTGGTCCCGGTTCTGCTGGCTGCTTTCGCCGATGAGGCGATTTACGTCGCCTTGCACACTCGTGGTGCGTTCCCTGACGCAGGCCTCGATGCGGTCGTTCTGCTGGAGGATCTTCGGCCCGACCCCGTTGAGCTTGTCCGCGATGCCATCGAGCTTCTCCACGAGGTACTCCAGCTTCTCCTGGGAGGTCGAAAGGCGCTCCAGTGCCGAGTCAATCGACCCAAAGCGGGTCATCATGTCCGCACTCAGCAGGTCAACCCTGCTCTGCACGTGCGTCTCCAGGGTGTCAAGACGTCCCTTGAGAAAAGTCTCAAAGTTCTCAAGCTTGTTCTTGACAGACCCGTCGAGAGTCTGAAAGCGCGTTTTCTCGACCTGCTCAGCCTTCGTCACCAACTGTTGCAGCGACTCGAGGTTCGTCACCAGCTTCTCCAGTTGCTTGGACACACTGTCGGAGGAGGCAAAAGAAAGCCTTCCCAGCTCAGTCCTCATCTGCTCCAACTGGTCCTTCAGAGTCTGCTCAAGCTTAGCGGAAGCCTTTGGGAGCAGCACATCGGCCTTGGCAACTAATGCCTGTTCCACCGTCTCTTGCACCGTGGAGATGTCCATGGTGACTGTCCCCGGGCTGTCTGAGGACCCAAGTCGTGCCACCAGTGGTGGGAGGAGTGAGCCGAGCGTTTCACTCAGCATCCCTGGCAGCGTTTGCTCCAAAACACTCGAGAGCTCGTCTTTCAGGTGGTCTGTTGGAGCAGGTGCTGTCGCAGGCTCCGATGCACGTAGGGCTTGCCGAGGGCGCATGAAGACAATGTGCACAACGAGGAGAAGGAGGCCGAGCCCCGCAAGGAGCTGTGCGTTGTCGGCCTGCCTCACGCCGGTGGCCAACGCACTGAGCTGATCGCCCAAGTCACTCACCATCGCCATGGCAGAGGGAGCACACCGAAGGGTGAGGGGGGGCTGCTGTTGTTTCGCTGTCTGCGTTCTCGAGGTGAAAGCACAGCCAATACTTGCGAGTCCACAAATGATATCACTTCAAATGCTTCAAATGGCACGCGTCTAAATGTCCCCCAGTACCTCAATTCAAGCGCTGTTACCACCAGAGCAAACAACCGACATGGCATTTCAATTTCGCTCGTCACAGATTCCTCAAAGTGGCACATGTCAGGAGGAAAAGTGGTGTTTTGCACACCTTAGTACTCCGCCCAATAGTGGCGAGAGGCTCGCGCCTAGCATGATCCTCAAGGAGAGTCTAATGCCAGGACAAAAAGCGTATGCTGAAAAACATGCAGACTGCTCAAGGCTTTGCGGCAAAACTGTACAGAGACAGCTGGAACATAAAGGTATGACACCATGAATTCATACGACCTGCGTGCTTAAGTATGGTGTACATACACACAGAGCTGTGTCCGCCGGGTGTACCCCCCCCCCATCATCAGAGTCCATATCACCTATCCCCGCACTTGCCGGCCTCCCCCTTTCCCCCATGGGCAAGGTCGTTTCGTCAGTCATGTACGCGAGCGGGTCAGGGAGTACAGGAGGCACGCAGCACTGCAGCGTGGATGTTTCCGTAAGACCAAGAAGACCTCTTATTTCCAGGGCACGCCAGCGTGAGTATGAGGTTTAGGGTTTAGGGTTTACTTTGGAGGGTTTCATGCAACCCTTTGTTGTGGCCGAGAAGACCGGAACACACACACACACAACAAAGAAGACAGAGCGCGGCACGCCGAACCCCAAGTTCACATGGGACTTGTGCAGAGGATTAGGATCAGGGCAACCGTGGTAGCATCCAGTTGAAATAGATGAAATTCCCTGGGTAGTTGAAGTGAGTTTTAGGGTTTCGGGTTTAGTAGCTTTAAGGTTTCTTCCCGTCTTCCTCCTGCCTATAGTCGACCAGACACACATATGTATATATACACATGTGTGTGTATGTATGTATATTTGTGTATGTATATATATATATATAAACACACTCACAAGTGACCTATCAAAGTCACGATTCTGCCTGCGGTGCCTGGCCGGCTGCCTGGCCGACTGCTGCCGGGGCGGCTTCCTGTCCGTCTTTGGCATGCTGGGCAGCTTCTGGAACCCCTGCCTGTCCAGCTGAATCAGACCCACGTCACATCTCAAGCCTTGACTCCAAACGAGCCGTTGATGCTGGAGCAGTGTTATGAGCTCGGAAACACCTGACAGCTGAATCTCACACTCTGAACCCCACCTGGGAGCTTCGGCGGCTGCTGCGTGCCTGTTTCATCGACTTGCGAACCCCAGTCCGTATGCGTTAGGACTCCATTCGGCGTGCAGGGGGCGAAGAATGACAGAAGCTTGCAGCTCTCGCCTGTCGGCTGATAAGGAGTACCACCTCTAGAGCAGCTAGTAGCAGCCAGTAAATAGAGCCGGAGAAGGATGCAAAGCTCTCCGTCAAAGTTCGCCGAGGCACTGGGAGGCAGCGGCTCCTGGGAAGTGCAGTCTAGTTTCTTCAAAGGCGGCTTCAGCTTCGCGGTTTCGCAAGCTTTGGCAGGAAGTGCTGTTTGTTTGGGCTCCATAAGTCTTCACGAGGAGACTTCCTGCTGAAGTAGGGTGGCCCATGAGCGAACAGGCTCTGCTTGCACCAAGTGCATTTTGCAGACTACCCAACCCAAGAAAATCTCCCTTCGTTTCCGAATTTCAGAACGGGACTCCAAGCTTGCTGCGTGAAATCATTTCAAGATACTAAGCTGCCGAGCAACAATGAGCGGTGACAGAATCGCATTCTGAGATTGCGCCTGCTGAGCCATCACAGCATAACCTCGGTGTAAACAGCCAATATTTAGATGCATGTACTGACAGCAGGTGTGCTTGTGATGCACATGCATGCAGACGCATGTTTTACCTGCACATGGCAATGTGCACAAGCATGTACGCTTATGTATGCACGCATGAAAAAACTGACTGTATGGCTGTATGTGTGCGTTTGTATCTGCACGTGCATTGGTACGTGAGTACATACCTACATACGTATGTATGTGCGCATGCATGCATGCATGCATGCAAGAATGTGTACATAGATACCTACCTACCTATCTACATATCTACCTGCATGCACATACATACATACACACATACATACATACGGGCAGACACACTAACAAACAGAACGACAGGACAGGACAAGACGGGAAGGGACGGGACAGGACACACACACACACATACAAGCACACAAATACTTGTATACATGCATACATACACACACATACATGACATACATAGCATGCATTACAAACGTTCCAGACACACATACATGCGTACCTACCTACACACATACATGCATGCATGCATACAAACGTATGTTTACACCTACATGCCTAGGCCTAGTACATACATACATACATACATATTGACATACATACTTTTCGGGTACCTGGTAAGAGTATAAGGAGCCCAGTAAGGAATGACATTAGTAAATCCTCAGGCCTCAGTATAACCACAATCCAGATGAACACGGTCCTGAGGGATTAGGGTGAGCTTGAAATAGCCAGGTGGCGAGACAGGTTCCCGTTGCGGAAGTCCGGATGAATGTCCTATGGTTGGGGGACAGCGATTTGGTCTGGAAACCCTCTTGCTGATTTCTGTCTCTTCTTTTTTCCTTGTGCAGGTGTAGAGGGGTCACCCGTTTCCCCCGGCAATCCAGGTTGTCATTCCCTCTTTCTTTCTCTAGGCCCTCAGGGTCCTGTCACAAACCCCATCCCTCAAGGGGCGGCCCTATCTTGGGGGTTTAACAAGTTTCTACTGACATGATTTGAAGCATGGTGTAGAGAGCACTTCCTATCTTTATTCGTTCGGCAGGTTCCGAACTCTGCGCGATTCACGGCCCACACGTCGGTGAGAAACTCACACAGCCTAGCACTTCCCAGCTCTCGGTTGCAAAGTCCTTCTCTTCAAGCGTGTGGATTGGCTTCTCATGAGCCTGCGGGTAGCGATATTGGCTGAGGAAGCCTTGCAAGCCTCCATGGTTGAAATCTGAGCCGTCAATACGACCAACAGCAGCAACACAAATGTCGCCGATGTGAAGAATCAGCATTTTGTGTAAACTTTATTGACAATGAGCCTAGCCGGGAGCAAGGATATCGAGGCTGCGAAAACCTACCTTCGAGATGTACCCGTCAGCCTCCCACTTCAGGTACTTGCGACACTCCTGGCGAGAAAAACTCTTCTTAGTTGAGTTGAGTTCTGCATTTTGCCCCCGTAACTCTTCCAGGTCACCCATATACTTATACCTGTCTGCAGCCGCCATTAGCAATACTCTCGTTGCTGATTTGTCCAACTTGTTACCATCAGTGCTGTCCTCCTCCACGGCTTTTCTCTGCTGCGCCTGCCACCGGAAACATGCAGAGGGAAGGACCGGCCCTGCGCATCGAAGTTCGATGGAATCGGTGAAGTGCAAGGCTTCTGTCGGCTCACACGCGAGTCCGATACTCACAAGACTGCAAGCAAAAATCACTGCACGCAAAAGTCATCACTCTCAGCACGCTCGTCAATCTTAGAGAGTTTTCTGTTGCCTCCTCAACATTCATATCAAAAAAGTGAATAATAATCCTATGTGCGTATGTATGTGCGAATGCATGCATGAATGCATGTATGCATGAATGCATGTATGCATGCATGTCTGTGTGTCTGCGTGCATGCAAGTCTGTGTCTGTATGTGTGTGTGTGTATGCATGTCTATGGGTCTATGGTCTCCAGTCTCCATGCATGTATGCATACATGCAAGCATGCAGGCATGAAGGCCTGCATCCTGCATGCCTGTATCGCGGCGTGTGTGTGTATATATATATATATATACATATGAGTCTGGCAATAAGGGTAGATTGAGTGGGCATACATACAGCAATATACAGCACATGCATAAGAATTACACCTGTTCTGGTTAAAACTAGCAAGGTAACGGCTGAGACACTACAACACCAAGCAACGTAGGGTCCTACGATAATGTTGGCAGTGGGTTTAATTACGACACTCTCTATGATGCGTTTTCGCGGTGCTTGCTCTGGATTTGGCAATTTCTTGGGCAATCCCCTAAATTGCGCCAACTTTCCCCGGCGGCCCTGTCTGCTAGACGTGGTCAGTCTTATGCCAAAAGCAGGCCTGACCCTTTGGGGTTTTGCTGCCTGTTCTAAGGATCTTGATGGGCCTCAGGCTGGATTTCGAAGGGATTGCGCAGCCTTTTCTAAGGATTTTTTGCATGGGGGATTGGCAGCCTGGCGGCCCCTAAGAGTTTGGATCTCTAAGCGGTTCAAGGGCTGAGGCTCGGGTTCTAGATTCTAGGCGGTATCTACCCAAGGTTTGGGTTTTGGGACAAGGGACGAGAAACTGAAAAGTTTACCCACCGGACCCCGTTTACCCTTCTAGTTAAGCCCACCTAGCGTCAATTGAACGCAAACCCCCGCAACATTGGGACGGGGTCCGGGCAGCACAAGGTTCCTTATTGCGGCGCCAGGGGATGTTTGTGGGGGGGCGCACAAAAACCCGGTGCCACACGATGTAAAGTGAAATGCAATCAATACAGTATGTTTCTGGTCCAGTAAGATAGGCTGCATAAGCATGGATCCATGCATGCGTGTCTGCTTCTGTCTCTGCTGTCTGTGTGTGTGTGTGTACCTCACGCGTGAATCGGATTCTTGACAGGGGGAGTGCAAAAACCAAGCGCACGCATGTTTCCCAACTGCTCGAAGAAACACTCACCGAGTATGCCAATAAACCCGCAACAGCCCTTGAGTTGTAACCCTCCAAACCTTCCAGACAGTCCATGTCCAGTTACAGTGGTAACAGTTACAGCTTAAGCTCGACATGAGGAAAGAAACTAATCCATACTTGAAGACATGCCGATGACAGCTAAGGCGCCTCTCCCTTCTTGAGAGCCGCAGCATTTTCCAGCTCCTCTTCTTGTGCTAAGGATCAGGTTCAAGATTCGTGTAGCTACCTTTAATCCATTCGTGCCCGAAGGAAAGCCGTCGTGTAAACAGCCTTTAAACGAACGACGCAAAAAGCTTTTATCGCAAAGCTCTCAGGAGAATGCAGTCTCTTGCTGCCTCTTTGTCTGACTCTTCACACATCAGAAAGGCAAACACAAAAACCATGAAGCACAACAGGACTTTATGCATCAGGACAAATGCAATCGCCTGAATATCACCGCAACACACATCGCTCGTTTCATGGTCTGCATGCTAAACCCTAAATAAGCCAGGCGCTAAACACCAAACCCTAAAATCAATCAGGCTGCGCCAGCCCCATGGGCTTCTTTTCGGCCAGTCGCTCACGTTTCGAAGTGTGATTCCTGCTACAGGAACAGCAAGTGGATGTTGGTGGGGTCAACGGTTACTGCACCGGGGTCCTTGGGATTGGGAGTTGCCGTTCCTTCATGGTGCCGCGGCTGTAATAGGTTCAAGAAGAGCGTGAACGTGGCCAGGGACGGGCAAAGCAGCGACCCGGCTTCATCGCTGTAGACGGTGAGATGCCCGTCGCAGGCCGAGGCATGTCGGGACCCGGGACATGTAGTGCCACAGCAGCCCGTTTCCACACATTACTGTACTGCTACTGTACTTTTGAGGACAGCAGGGTCTCAGGGGGAGCGCAAAGTTGTGCAAACGACCCGGGGGGGAGGGGGGATAAGAGGTGCAACGTCATAGCCAGGAGATGCGATGATACAGGTTCCATACATCTAAAAGCTTGCCATGCGGGTCAACGACTAGCTAGAGCGAACACATAATGAAGTTGCTTCGTTATCGACGCGACAGTATGCCTTTAGGAGTTAGCACAGCGGGAACATGGCTTGATATGGAGTAGGAGATTACTGCACGCGTAAAGCATGCGGTGCAGTGTTAAAGGCTCAGCACACATTAAGAGACACTAAAATTGTTGCAGTCTTAGTGACAAGAAAAACACCAAAAAGGCCGTGCTCAGGTTCACACACGCCTAAACCCTAAATGCAATGCCCTAAACACCCTAAACCCCTACAATCAAACCCTCTTGAATCGCACGGGCTGATTCGCTAATGCTCGAGTCGCACCGCCACGTTCGTGCTATCGCACGCCCGCGTACGTCGCCTGCTTCTGAAAGTTCATCTGCGACAGCAGACGAAGCGAATGCAGCAAATGGACCCTGAGCTGTCCTGCACCACCCCTGGAAGCGAGAGTACCGCCTTCCCAGCTGCAAGGTTCTGGTGCACCGAACTACAACAACGGCTGAGGCATCTTGTACTTGCTTCTGGCATTCGGTATGCCAATTGCTTCTGCGAACTTCAATGAGACCTGATTCCTCAGCCAAGTTCTGCACAGAACGATCTTTGGCAATAAAGCCGGCCATGACAGAAGCACTGTAAAGTCTCCTGCCTCGGGAACGGAGGCCACTGCCGGGCTCAGTGCTACGGGTGCCGCAAGCTCCATGAAGCCTGGGAAAGAGAAGGGCCGACGCTGCGACTGCGGGAACCAATAGTTAAGAAAACTTGAGAATAATAGCATCCGAATGCAGGGGCTTTGTCTTGAAGCCGGCCACAACTCTTTGCAGGAGAGGGTGTGACGGCAAGCAAAGGGGCCATCGGTCGCCGGTGAACCGCAAGATCGTGTTCTTCGAGTCTTGACAAAGCCAGCTGTGTTCCATCGTTGACTTTGGCTTCAGGTGCTGGGGTCCCGGCTGTGCTGGCGGGAAGGACCGGAAGGACCGGACATCTTCGAGAAGTCTGGCGGGTCGTCCAGTTAGGGATCTGGATCCGCATTTCAGCCCGTGGCATGAGAAGCGAGCAGTGTTGGAAATGGATGCCCGGCTGGTCCCCTATATGCCAGAATCGAAGCTTCAATCTCTGGGCCTCTGAAGCTGCCGCTGGTGACGGTGGCAGTTGGCGAGGCATCGCCGATCTCCTCGCTGCCCGGTCACCAAGTTTTTGCACTTCGAAAGTCTTCTTACCACAGGAGAACTCGAAAGCCTCTGTTCCCAAGATCAGGGTAGACAAGAAGAATAATGACAGCCTGAAGCAGGCACTGCTAATTACAGACCCATCACCGCTTCTTTCTACACGGCGTCCTCCACCACCTCCATCGGCATGGACAAATCCTTTTTGGAAAGCTTCCTCAGCCGCTCTGCTTCAAATGGTCACCAGTACTACAACTCTGGCGACCGTGATGGCAACGACGACATCGCGGGACGCGATAACATGATGGTAGCGATTGGTAGAGCTGTCACCATACACTACGACCCCCAGGAAGTAGACATGGTAAACCCCGTCAAATACTAAAGAAGGCTGCAGCTCCCAATTAGAGCTCGGCTGCTGCATTTGCATCGCACCAATGCCACTGGCAAATGTCTGAACCAAGAGTTGATGTTTGTGCAGTGACTTGGGGATCGTTCAACATTTGCTTGTCATCACAAGTCCAATTGAACAGTCAGAGGCCCTGGGAGACCCGACGAGCGCCGCTTAGAGGAGGATTGGCTGCGAGGCGACTGCGCTGCCGAGCCTTGTGACCTGGGATTTGAAGGCCAAGTCCTAGACCTCTTAGGCTTCATTATTCTTGGATGATGCCATGCTGACTCGCGAGGGCTTTGAAGTCTCAGACATGGGCCTGAGCCTCATCACTTCCAAGTGCTCTGGAATGCTCTGGAGGCCCACTTTTCAGATGGTTTTGGATGGTACAATATGATAGGCATACAGGACAACAAGAAGGTGGGCGTATATAGACTAAAGTATGGACATGTGTACCATGACAACGGCAACAGCAGCGACCACAGGCACACATACACATGCTCAAAACCCAACTGCTGTGCTATCTAGCTAAGATGTTAATGACAACTCCCATGCATGCCATACATACATACATACATACAAGCATATAAACATTTATACATACATATACAGGTATGATGTCCAAATATGTATGTATGTATGTATATATATATATGTATGTATACATACGTAGACAGTAACTAAACGGATGGACTCACAAATAGAGACAAAGCATACATACGTATATATATGTGTTTATTTACATGCTTCGTTTCCCCATCTTCCGATGTATGCAATCCGTGCATATATGCAAGGCACCCCGCGGCAGATCGTGCTTTGCTCGAGCCGTCCCTCTCCATGTCCTGGGAACGAGGACTTGGCAAATTCAGCCTGCACAATCTGGCGCCCAGGGTCCTCGATTGCATCGTCGGGGTCCTGCAAGAGCCATTTGCTTGAAACGGCAACTCTCTCTGGCTCGAAAGGGGTCGTTAAGATGCTTGGGTGGTTTTCTGCATCATTGCTTGCATCCCCACGCGCCGACTGCTCAAGCCTCAATCCTGGCCGGGAACCTGCTTCTTCGACACAAGCTGGCACCTGACCCTCCGGCAGCTGGATCAAGCTCGGTACCAAACCGCATGGACTGCTTAACATCAAAACCCAGCCCTGCGCCTCATAGTCGACACTTCGCCGATGGAATCTCTCAGGCAACCGGTCGCTGACCTTTGCACCTGGGTTGCGACGCGCGACGATGCTCTTCGGTATTTCAGATTGGCGGTGGTTTGGGGTTTCGGCGCTCACACTCGGACAATCCAGGCGAGGCATATGGTTCGAGGTCTGATGAGTGAGACTTCTCTAATGGGAATAAGCGATGACAAGAATCAACAAGTAGGACTTCCAACACATAGGGTTTCGGCGCTCACACTCGGACACATAGGGTTTAGGGTGTGGATGTGTTGAAGCTGAAAGACATCTTCGTCGCTCATGGAGCATATAGGTGTCCTTTCAAAAATGGCATCGCTGGTGGCATCAGTGGTTTGGGCAGGAAACTGCACCGTCAAGTTGAATGCCACCTTGGGGTAAACCGAAAAGCTAAGGCTCAAGGAGACAATCCATGATAGCACGTGCACTTGGGGATCAGTCGACATGCTCGCCGATTGATCCTCGCACACCTGTCTCGTGTGCAAAACGTAGAGGTTGAGGATTTAGGGTTCGCCGGGGAGATTGGGGCTCAGGGCCTGTTCTTGAAACTACCAGACACTCACTAGTGCCAGTTATTCTGCTAGGGCTGGCCACCGATTCAAGGGCAAAAGTAATACGACCTCAGCAGTTGGCATGAGCACTAGAAGGCCGAGGCGGCGGAGCATTGCCGAGACAGGCAACACACGAACCTTGACTTGACACCCCAACTGCCCATCACCGTGTACCCTGGGCGAGGCACAGCACATCATAATGGCGGAGGAGAGAATGGAGATCACCAGAACTCGGCGTCGGCCCATGTGAAAGGATTCTTGTGCAGGCAACACTGCACAGGTACACCGTGACTAAATGCACTGGACGGATTCTCGCTGGCTTCCCCCAGGTTTGGGCAGACCCCGCACCACAAATGAAGATCAGAAACAACTCACATTCCCGGCCAAGGCCAGGACTGGCAGCAACGATGGCAATCGGCACAATGAAGTTCATGATGTTCCTCTGCATGTCCGGTTCCGTTCTCCCAAGGTACTGCCAAGGCTTCTCGCAGCTGAGAAGAAGAATAACGCCCTCGTCCAGTTAAAGAAATGCCCCCTAAACTTAGACTTTATCTCGCTCTCCAGAAAGAATTTAAGAGGGCCAGGTGCTGCACAAGTAAGGCCCACTCTCAGGGCACCCTGGGTCGGCTAGGGGTAGGGGGTTGGGGACGTAGAACGAATGCTGCCCAACGAGGACAACGTAGTGGACGCACGAGTTGAGTTCATTACCTTCCCTTTCCCTCAGGGTTTACGGTTCTTTCAGGACCGCAAGACCTGCCGCAAGCAGGGCGTGAAGCAGGGGCAGCAAAAGCGAAGGACTGCAGGCTGCAGCAATCGCAGGAAGGTAGGACTGTAGGGCCGTGTGGCCTGCCAAAAGAAGTGTTTAGAACAAAGTGCTGAGGAGTCGTAAGATTCAAGGTATAGAGACAAATAGTGGGCGGAAGAGGATTTACTGTTGGGGCTGGGTGGGGAGGCTTAAATAATAAGTGGAAGGGATCAGATGCTTAGAGCCTCGTCGATGTGACCGTGAGACACCAAAGCCAACTGACGAGAAGCATGTGCTTGACGATGACACCAGTACCGATGCGCTACAAGTAGCATGCCCCCTTACAGGGCTTGAGCTGAAGGCTGACGCGCCCTTTCTTTGGCCTCTGGCTAGCCGAACCTGCGATGCAGGGGCTGATGCCCTTATGTCGTCAAAGGCACGGCGGGGTGTAGGTTTGCACGGCTTTGACCCTTGCCGTGTCGATCTCGTCCACCCTTGGGTTGCACGGCTTCACACTCGGGGGCAGCGTGACCTAACGCTGTGCAATTCGGCTGACTTTTTTCGATAACAAACCACCTCTCGCACCCCCGTAGATGCTACATGTCAGCATGGTGCAATGCTGATTTCGGCGATTTCGTGTTGGGCTGACTCATTTTGGGAGTTCCACTGGGTTGCGGCATGCCACTTTGGCGCAGCCACCCGCTTCTGGCAGTGGACCGTACAGGCCTTCATGATTCAGAAACATGCCGAGCTGCAAGTAAAGGCAGTTCCAGCCGTTGCCCGGACACTCTGTGCCTGAGTGGCAGGCTCCCGACACTTCTAAACAGCAGAGAACACAGGGCAATGTGCGTGCAGAACTTCCACCATGTTTAGACTATCTTCGTTGCTATGAATACTATCACTTACCTTCTCGTCAGTGATTACACGGTCAAATGTAGGATGATTTGGGCTAAGCCCTCCCGCCGGGTTGCCATCGAAAGCGGTGGCTCCAAGGAGCTGCAGGTTGTCGCAGAAAATCTGCGCCAACACCAGACATGACAGAGTGAATAGGCCGTGCCAACAATCGACATCAACTCAATTTCCCTAGACATATGCACTGACATGTGCTTCTGTACTTCATCGGAGCGGGCGCGCGCATGCGTGTATTGTCGATGTGTGTGCTAACTGCTACAAGTAACGGTGCACATAGCCACCCTAGACTGACATAATCTGTGCCAGTGATGCTCACACGCTGGCATGACCGCAGTCACTGGCTGCAGCTGGCCGACAGCTTCGGAGGCACGGATGTCGCGTCATAGACAATGTGCGGGAGGAAAAGACATATTGCAATTTCTGCCTTTGTGCAGTAGGGGCAGCACTTCAGCATCGGAGCAAGGTATTGTTATCTACAGCATGGCTCGGAATCAAGTCGCTCTGAATTGCTCTAGGCTCTAGAGCAGTGGAAAGCATGCCTAAAGTCCTCCTCGTGCCTTGCCAGCATAGCACACATTGCGAGAGCAATCAGCCCACCTCTGTTGTGGGCTCCATGAGGCTGCAGCAGCCTCCTACCTGCCCAGCTGCCACGCCTTGCTCTGGCTCTGTCAAGAATTTCGACACCGCCCCACAAGCTTCAGATGCATGGACTCGAAATTTAATCGGGAAGCCGCGCGGAAACAGCAACTGCATGTCGTTGGCACTGGCATGAGAAGGCTAAATGGGGATCTTCAGGGAACCAGGGATCGCTTCTTGGGCGAGGTCGCTTCTAACAAAGCACAAGTTGTATTGAAGCTCCACTACAGGGTCACAGGTTCTTTGAAACTCCCAAATGCCAACGGCAAAGGTGACTATAAAATGCAGTGCTGCTCGTCCGGCGTCAACCTTGGAAACTCAGGCCCTTCACCTGCGCCTGAAGGCTTATTGCGGCAAGCCACCTTCCCTCTCGTTGCAGCATTTCCTCAGACGCTCCTATGCTCGGCCCGAAGCTTCCGTGTCACCCTGACCTATCTTTGGTATCACGGGCGAAACACAGCTCTGAATGGGCGGCGGCATTTCTCTTGCAAAATATTGTGGTCAAGACGCAGCCTTTCGCCCAGGTAGGCAGCCTTCCACAGGCTCACATCGAAGCATTTCGATAAGCAAACGCGCTCAAGGCAGGCGCGGCTTCAGGCATGCAGAAGGTGCATTTGGTGATCAGCTTGTGGGGCAAGAGTATACTCTCATGTAGTATAGTCACGTTGGGAACGATACTGATATCGACAACTTCTTAAGGCCAGGCAGCATAGCTATTGCCACCCATCTCCGTCTTGTAGGACACGGGAAGATACCTGAACAGACTGAGATGAATTGGCTCGAATCTGCTGCAGTACAGTACCGAAGCAGTGTGATTTGTCGGCTTAGTTTCCGACCAGTTCTGCATTGTGTAGAACCTGGCATCAAGAACGCTCTGAACGGAATGTGCACCGGGCTTCAGGCTTGGAGCTTTCAGGCCAACAGGACAAGCACAGCAAATAATTTAGCCGGAAAAATACAACTACAAAGAGCTATCATCATGTAGGTCTGGCTGGGGCAGAACATGATACGCGAGTAGGAGAGTGCGCACATGTGTATGTAAAATGTGTATGTGGTCGTGTCGCATTCTAACTCCAGGACCAATGCAAGACTACTCCAAAACGAGCCCAAAGAACACTTTCGGACTCTAGGACTAGGAGAAGGAAGTCTGGGACATGAGGCGACCACTCCAACTGTACGACAGATGTCGACTTCTATCCGGTCCCAATCATTCGGGAAGAAATTCCCCCCGAATTACAAACATCCACTCTCGATTCACGACCATTCAAGAAGCGGCGATTTCGGATCGATCGCGCACTACAACCACAGACTGAAATTCATAGCCAGCTAATTTGCAACCCGCGTTCCGTTGTTCTCCGCACTGTGTCCTCAAACAAGCGAGGAGATTGTAGAGCACATGTCTTGTTCGAGCTGCCAATGCCTGGCTTCATGCCCGTGGGAGCCGAAATACTGGAGCTTAAAAGCCTCAACTTGGCCGAGCACCGTAACTTCAACCCCTCTCTAATTAGAAGTCTCATTCAAGATCCGGCCTGAGGCGTCCGTTCAAGCTGCCACGGACCTGACCGGAAGTCCCTACTGTTTTCTGTCTCCGCGGAATGCGCGTTACACTGCGTCACATGTTCAAATCTCCTGGTCACAGTCGGTGGCGATCCCACGAAATCACTCACATAGCCGAAGCAGCAGCTCTTCCGAACCATGGTTTAGAGAATTGTGTGAGCCGTGAAGTGTTTGCTCCACACCTTTTTATGTCGCACCTCCAGGTCCACTGCACAGCGCGTGGTCGTCTGTTCGCGGCAGGTGATGTTGGTGAACCTGGGCATGGTGAAGTCTTGAAGTCTTTGGGTCAACGGGAGCTCAGGCGCATGTACCGAACAGGAGCAACAAGTACTTCGTAGTTCGTGCCAGAACGGTCTCGCCAAAAGTGTCGCCTGGCCCCAACTGCTAAACCTTGCCAGGATACATCGAAATGGAGCAAGTGCCTTCACTCCAGCCCCCTGCTGCTGTCTCCAGCGTATATAGCAGCGCTCCACATCTTGGTGCAAGTGACCAAGACGATGCGTCGGTGGGTTTGGCCAATTGGGAGCTTCGGGGAGTGTACGTTGAGTTGACACGAGCCTACGGAAGAACACTCGGAAGACGGTGCATCAGCGAGACTCGTTGCAGCGGAGAAACATCACGAGCTCCAAGAAGCAGAGAGAGGACAGCCAGACCCGCATGATGGACTTGCGCCCCACTTTCCGCACCACCTGAAGAGGGCTGCTTGCACGGAAAGATCGGTGCTTGCAGGGTGGCTATTGGCGACAAAGACCAAGAAAGGCCTGCTCTTCCTCGGGAGCTTGTAGCGCCATCTCCAGCCTCAAAGCACTGCGCAGCCCTCTCTTGGTGCCCGCCACCATCTGATTGGGTTCCATGAAGTAGTCTGGAAATGGCAGGAAACTACGGCAGTGAACGGCCTCCAAACCCGTCCAGTCCCGAATGTCTGGCCAGAGATCATCAACAAAACTACTATCGCAAAGCGGTAGGGTTCCGAAGCGAACAACTTGTTATCTCCAGCTGCAGCTATGGCGGCAGGTCGGTGGCGCGCATGGCTTCGGACAGGGTCAGGCCCGCATTTCTCAAGCTCTCGAACTTGTTCGGTGCATGAGACAGCGCCTTCAGGGTGGACTGTGGTTGGCCTTTGAAAGATCTGCAGGGGCGTGCGTGCCTCTCAAATCCTTGATGCACTGAGTCACTGAGTGCTAGGAGTGTTGTGCCCCTGAACTCCAGTTCGACTACCCCAGAACACCCTCAGAAACATGTCTGTGGAAGACCTCATCAGCATGAGAAAATGTCCAAGCTCTAAGGACGCCAGCCCCAACCTCCACCTCACTCACAGAAGCTCAAGACCTCTTCCCTCTGACAATTCAATTTTTTTGATGCTCCACGACCCTCGGCCTTCAGAATCCTCAGCATGGCCGGCTGGTGCAGACTTGGGTCTTGGGCTCGTAGGGGGGGGGGTTGAAGTTCAGACGGCCAGTCCCGGATTGTGTCCATAGGAGCTAAAGCAGCAGGGCATCCAATCCGTTCATGCATACCCAAAGGCCTCGACTTATTCACAAACCTGCTGCAGCAGACTTCAGATGCAAGCGGGCTACGCTGCGCTGCTGGCATTTCCGGGCACCTTCAAGGCCTCCGCAAGCGCTCGCAGACTGACTGGGGTTTGATATACGGCTCTCTTCCTTCGCCTTTCAGACTTCCTGTTGGACGGGCTGTCAGAATTCTTCAGATATCTTGCACACATTGAACAGGTTCTCGATGAGGCGACCGGGAGTGAGAAGAAGGCTCTGCAACAGTAAGCCCGTGTTGCTGCAAGTCGGGTTCTCACTGCCATGCCAGCACAGCAAGTTGCTTTATGGTGTAATTAAGCCCAGCCCGAAGCAGACTGCTGCTGGCAGCTTGGATCCATCCAAATTTGAGCACAACTTGCAGAAGGCCACCTATCAGCCACGATCCAAACCAGCAACGAACCTCCCGGATAAGAGGGTGTTTTCGGAGGATGCTGATGAGCTCGTCGCGCGCTGCAATCTTGCAAGGGTAGGGGTGGAAGGCTTCCGGCTGTTGGTAAACAGTTGGCGAAAACCTTGAGCCCCCATTCACTTTCTCAATCCTTCGCAGAGTGTTGAGACACCTATAGGACGCTTTGATGGCCTCACATTCTTTGATGGGGACAAACTACATGCCACCCGTTCTCTGACATGCTGCTGCTTGAATGGGGAAGGCACAGAATAGTGTGGCTGATCACCACGACCGCAGAGGGAAGGGCAAGTGCCGCAACGATAATAGCAGCCGGGATGCGAGCGTCTCTTCACTCTCCTCCTGCTCACTCGCCTAAATCAGGTTGGTCTGGTTCTACCAAAACGAGAAAAGAGCAAGGTCTCACAAAGCGCTTCTGGTTAGCATCTCGGATTGCCACACGAAGTGACATCGAGAAGTGGAGCACAGAGGCACCATGGCATAGGATGGGGGTGGCTTCAGATGAAGAGCTCATGCGAAAAGCTGCAGAGGCGCTAGTCGGGCCTGGCCTACTTGGCCACATGTGGGAAAGGAAAACTCTGTTCTAGTTAATCCAAGCGGCTGAGAAGGAGGCCGTCGCCGAAACAGCCTGTGACTTGAAGGAGGCCGGCGCTGAGACAATCTGTGACTTCCTGCGGCACGGCTGACAACCGTCACCAACATGTGCAATGAAATCTGCTGCAGTTCGTGGTGATAGTGTGCAAACGCGCGCACTGAAAAATTAAAAACAGCTCCTCAGCCAAATACCCTAAACCCTAAAATCCCAGAACCATGAACCCCAACACGCAGACCCTGCACCAAGAACCCTGCACCACCAAACTCAATTCAAACAAAAATTGAAATGCCTTGCACTGCCATACACTTCAGATGCATAGCGAATCACAGGCCCGGCCTGGCTCCGACCTCCATCACCTACGGCCTACGCCATTGGAATAACTGGGGCGGGACTTCTGCCGCTCGCATTCGTTGCAAACTTAGGGCGTGGTGTTTCGAATTCGTGTGTTTGGTACAGTGTTGGCTTGCCTCAAGCTCACCCCACGAAGGGTGGTATTGAGTGATCCGTGCCGAGCTTCTTCGTGCAAACATTCCGAGTGCGAGTGTGTGAATCCAGGTAACATCGTCGGAGCAGAACAACAAGAAGGAACAGCGAATAATCACAACTATAAGTTTCAACTTGCCAACCGATGCTTAATAGTTTACTGTCATGGCCATGTCTTCGGCCGGGGTCGTGCAAGTGAAACTAGATCGCTGGCGGCGGAACAACGGAACACGTGACATCACTGAGCATCTGGGCAAAAGCATATGCCGAACTGTCAGGTTGGATGCAGGGCTCCTGGCTGTCGCAGGAGGCAACCCTGGACTGCCTGCAATCCTGAAGGATCTTAATGGCAATCCACAACAACAAGGGCAACGAACACCATTGATCCCCCCTACCCTTGCTGCTGCTGTTGCTGATTGCTGGTTCTGCTTCGGCTGCTTGCGACTTCTACTACAGCCTCCATGACTACTGCTAATACCACCACCACCACCACCACGACTCCTTCCACGACTACTACTACTACTACTGCTACTACTACTACTCCTGCTGCTGCTACTACTACTACTCCTACCAATCCTACTACTATGACGACGACAGCAGCAACAGCAGCAGCAGCAGCAGCGGCAGCAGCGGCAACAATAACAACTACTGCTTACTGCTACTACTACCACTACCACTACCACTTTCAGTACAACTATCAGTGCCACTATGGCGACGACTGCTGAGGCTGCGAAGTACTACTTACTACTACTACTACTGCTACTACTACCACGACTACTACTACTACTACTACTACTTCTGATACTGCGTGAGGGTTTGGTATCGAAGATACGATATATATGCTCACCTCACCGAGTGTATTGATGTAGATGTTGTTTGCCTTGACAAACTCGAAAGCGGTACGCAACACCAGTACCCTGAGCAACCCTTGCAGGCAAACTCGGTCCGATTGTTTTCTCGCCAGAGATACACGACGAGTTGTCTGTGCAGGGGAAATGGCTCGAATCCTCTGAGTCGCAGACAGGTGACTAGCTCTTTAGCTAGTAGGCAAATAGTTCATAAGCAGAAGCTTGTTCTTGAGCCAAAGTTGCGTTAAAGGCGGAGCGTCTACAAGTAGTTCTACCACATGGTCCGGCAAGCGGTCCCATGGGTAGATAGAATACAAGTGATGAGACAATGTCCGCAAAACGGAGCCTTGCTCTATGTACATGGTTGACCATGACATTGTGCTCATAGCTGGTATTGCGACGCCCACGAATTGGACTAGGCCAGGCATCGCGGTCCGTTCGCAACCACTACCACTACCACTACCACTACGACGACGACGACTACGACGACTACTACTACTACTACTACAACTACAACTACTACCATTACCATTTCCATTGCCATTACCACATTACCACATTACCACATCACCACATTACCGCATTACCGCATTACCGCATTACCACATTACGACATTACCACATTGCCACGTACATTACCATATTACCACACTGCCACATTACCACATTACACCATTACCGTTATTCTTACTCTTGCTCTTACTCTTACTGTTACTAGTACTACTACAACTACTACAACTACTACTACTGCTACTACTACTCCTACTCCTACTCCTACTTCTACTGCTACTGCTACTGCTACTGCGGCTGCGGCTGCGGCTGCGGCTGCTACTACGGCTACTGCTACTGCTCCTGCTCCTGTTCCGGCTCCTGCGGCTGCGGCTGCTACTGCTAC
>BGNK01002274.1:95105-107463 GCA_003297005.1 Symbiodinium sp. clade A Y106
GCCGCTGCCGCTGCTACTGCTATTGCTACTGCTACTGCTACTGCTACTGCGACTGCTACTGACTACCACTACCACTACCACTACCACTACCACTAACACTACCACTACCACTACCACTACAACTACCACTAACACTACCACCACTACCACTACCACTACCACTACCACTACCACTACCACTACTACTACTACTACTGGTACTAGTACTAGTACCAGTACCAGTACCAGTACCAGTACCAGTACCAGCACTAGTACTAGTACTAGTACTAGTACTAGTACCAGTACTAGTACTAGTACTAGTAGTGGTACTCGTACTCGTACTCGTACTCGTACTGGCACTGGCACTGGCACTAGTACTAGTACTAGTACTAGTACTAGTACTAGTACTAGTACTGGTACTGGTACTGGTACTGGTACTGGTACTGGTACTGGTACTGGTACTGGTACTGGTACTGGTACTGGTACTGGNGTACTAGTACTAGTACTAGTACTAGTACTAGTACTAGTACTGGTACTGGTACTGGTACTGGTACTGGTACTGGTACTGGTACTGGTACTGGTACTGGTACTGGTACTGGTACTGGTACTCGTACTGGTACTGGTACTGGTACTGGTACTGGTACCAGTACTACTACTACTACTACTACTACTACTACTACTACTACTACTAGTACTAGTACTAGTACCAGTACTAGTACTGGTACTAGTACTAGTACTAGTACTGCTACTAGTACTGGTACTAGTACTACTACTACTAGTACTAGTACCAGTACTAGTACCAGTACTAGTACTAGTACTAGTACTAGTACCAGTACTAGTACTAGTACTACTAGTACTAGTACTGGTACTAGTACTAGTACTGGTACTAGTACGAGTACGAGTACGAGTACTGGTACTACTACTACTACCACTGCTCCTCCTAACACTACCAACAATCATATCCATCGTTGGGAAGCAACAGAGCCGCAGCAAGACAGATACGAGCAGTAACCACATAAAGAGAAAGTGCTGTATCTGGGTTTACTATGCCCTCGTCACAACCTTGCCGCGGCCAAGAGAAGGTGCTGAATCTGGGTTTACTATGCCTTCGTCACAACCTTGCCGCGCGCCCAACGCTGTGCAGGTTCTTGCCATCCTTGCTAGGTGCTGCCACGATTCTGACTGGCATTATGATGTGCGTTACGATTGAACTACATCACTTGCTACACCGGTGCTCAGCACGACGCCGCTGATAACGACCGTCACCACCACCATCAGCATCATCATCATATCTGGATCTGGAGCCACGGCTTGGCTGCTGCACAGTCGGCCCGGCACTCGTGGGAACCACTGGCACCTGCAAGGTTTCACGATGATAAGGCTTTAACTTGCTTTAACAACTTGCTGAACCGACGAAACTGTCTGATGAGCGGCAGGCTCGCAACTAGGATTTAAATCGGACCTCCATAAGAAGAAATCTGTGGATTCCGCAAGGTCCACATGATGAAAGAAGTGCAGCCCAAGGCCCGAACGATGGGCGTTGATATGGTTGAACTGACCTTGCTGCCCAACGTAATATGCTCATGCAAACCCTTGCGCATCCTGTACACTGTCGGTAACGAGAACTTGCCTGAACTTTCTGGTCACTGGCATTTCGAGGCAATGGCCCAATAACTCTCTCTTCTTACTGTCGCTGCCGAATCTCAAGACCGGCTGCTCATCACTAGCCGCCCATCACAAAAATTCCGTCACTATGCTTTGTGGCCTTAGCTCCAGAGGACACCTTGGAACAAGACGTGAAAGAAAAACTTCTGGGCCGTGGGCGATGCTGCCGTAGGAGCTCGTCAACCCCCTTCAGAGGGCAATCTGGTACGTAGACAACGAGGAGACTACAGGAAACTCCCGGCAACATTAGCGGTGTTCCACACTGTGTAGACTGCAACATCAGCAGGATCATCAGCATCTCGCTCGAGTCAGACTGCAGTTGAAGGCTTTCCGCCTTCGGTCCAGATTGCACGAAGCCGCCGCACTGCCGGTTGAGAGATCACAGTACACTCCGGCTCCAGAACAACACCTACATGACCCAAGCGAGAAAGAAAGGTTGCCAATTTCAAAGCACACCGCTTAACAAACTCAACTCAAACTGCACTGCTGGTGCCTCCAGCTCGGCGGAAGCTGCAGGCCGTCCTCGAAATGGTTCATGGTTTTCGGATTCAAGATTACGTTCCCGCAGTGCCTCTCGTCCCAACGCGTATCCTATCTGTCTAAACACTCACTTAGCAAGCATCAGTGGCGGTCGTATAGTGCGGATGCAAGTCTCAAGCACTCAGGGCCTCTAGATTCCATCGGATGCCCGGTCTGCTGCGAGTCTCTCAGCAATCGATATCAGAGGTACTTCGATGACTTGACTAGTGCTTCAACAAACAGCGAAGATAAAGTCGGTCCTGGCTCCAGGAAGTCGCCCGCACGGGGCTGCTGCAGCGTGCCGGCGCCAGCACCTCACAAGCCGGGAGAGGCTCGACAGAGCCAAAGCTGAAAGCCGTGGGCACCTGCACTGTGCGCGTAGGAGAGCAGATGCGCGGAGCGCCTCAGACATTGGCAAAGACACAGAGAGCGAGCAACTCACACGCGCAAAAATGAAACTGCATTCACACACATGCGTGCACATATCTCATGCATTTCTTTCATTGTCTAATCATGTACGTATGTATACGTGGGTACGCGTGTGTGTGTGTGTGTGTGTGTATGCATGTATGCATGTATCTATGTATCTATGCATCCATGTATGTATGTGCCTACGTACCCATGTATGCATGCATGCATGCATGATGAGTATCTGTGAAGATATATGCGTAGATCGGAAGATAGGTAGACGGATAAATAGCGAGACAATTAGAGAGCTGACAGGTGTATAAGTAGGTAGGTAGATAGATAGGACGATGGGTAGGCAGACAGGTACACCCATTGATCGATAGATGGATAGATAGATAGGTAGATAGATAAACAGATAGATAGAGGAAGAGACAGGACAAACAGATAGAAAGACAAACAGACAGGTAAATAGACGTGCATTGTACCAGCTCGTCCATTTGATTGTTTCAGGGCCGCTCGAATCGAAAACTTGGAATGCTCTTCCTATCTGGCCCTTGCTTCCATCTGTACCTTTTTGGCCAAAACCTTGGGTCTGCCAATCTGCTTCGACACCCTGTGTCGGGAAGCTGAACAACAGGGCTTGACAAGTTGTAGTCACTGTCCTGCCAGTAGCAGCAGATCGCACAAAAGCAGGCACAACAAATCCCAAGACAATATGCCTGGTTGAATGGCGACAATGTTCAAATGCCATGGCGCAGCTATGTGCTCGCTCTCGTACATTTTGTGCTCGCGATTTGCGGCTTCTCATCGAAAACCGCGCGGGTTAGCGTGACTGATAAGGATCGATTTCAGGCTCGTTTTGGTGCTTCTCTTCTCCGTGATTCGTATCATGCAGCAGAAGGCTCCTTCTTGTACATGTCCTGTGCCAGCGGTGTGTACTTTGTGATCATTCCGTTTGTTTTGTATGCACATGCTTTGTAGCTTGTGATTCTTGTTCCTTGTCGAGCTTTTTGAAATCGTGATCTGTACCTTGTGGTCCAGCCCTACGCCCTAGGTTCTGTCTCTGTAAGCCACAGAACCCTCGGAATAAGGCTTGCAAGTAGACCTGGGTCATTCTTCCGAATACAGGATGAGGATTCGGCATTCCTTAAATCATCGTACTGTCCAAGGGCCTGCATCTAAATTCAAATAGCTGCCAGGAAGCTGCCGCCGAAGCCGCAGTCAACGCTGTCAAAGGTGTCCGAGGTCCTGCAGGCTGCACACCGTCCATGGCGCAACCTGCGACCCGGCTCACGGCTGAGATCCGCGAATATGTAAGCCGCCTGCTGCAGACAGGCAGCAAGTACGTACGACCCCTTGGCCGCTATAAAAAAATCCATTTGGCTCCGTAACGCTTGTTCAAGTGAGGCAGAACCCCCTTTGGCTCGAAGGGCACACCTGTCTTTTGTGCCCGTCCTCTTCACGGCGTCGAGGCCGGTTCCAGGAACGGCTGCAGCGCGCCAGACCGATGCCTGAACCAGGATTCTGGCAGATTTAAGGGTTTCGCACAACACCTGTGTACCGACTACATCTGAACTACTGTGCCAGAGCAACTGCTCGCCAAACAAGAAACTCAAACAGAAGCAAAGCCGCAATGCGCCACATGTGAGAAAGCTATAGGGGCGCTGCGACCCGCCCGTAACTGTCGTTCAATGTTGAAGCTGAGGTTGCAGAGACTTTTTGACGCCAAGGTAATGGTCTGAGCTGGAACCTAAGGGGGCCGGTTCCGCGACTGCAGCACATGGTTTCATGCCTGATTTGACCCATAGTGTTGTCTAGTCGGTTTGTTGGCCCGCGACCATAGGATGGCATCAGCAATACGACCTGCCTGCGATGGCAAAGCATAGGCCGGAAATGCCATGGCTTTCGACCCTTGTGACTTAGAGTCGGGACATGGCAGGAGCGCGAGATCCAGGTTGGGTGCTTGAAGAGCTTGCAGGCTTTGCTTCTTATGCTGGCTTGGCTGCTTGGGTGGTTCGGAGACGATGCACGAGTAAGACTGGGTTCAGAGCTTTGAGGTTTGCGTGTTTTGGCTGAAGGCCCTAGATCCCGCGACTTCCCTCCACTGCAAAGCATTGCACATCCAATGTACCTCACCACCTTACCTGTGCCCGTCACGGTCGGTCTGGTCACGAAAGGCGGGGGAAACTTGTCGTAGAACATGATGTTGACAACGTCGCAATACCGGGTTGAGATGACTCGCTGCCGAGATTTAGTTGAATCAGCCCGAACGATGCTAATCCTGGGCGCTTTGTCCCGAACACGATCGGCTCACGGTTTGCTCGAGAGTGGCCAACTTCGCTCTTGCCATAGCGCGGTTCTGGCATTGAATGCTGGCTGCTCGTCCCATCGCTTCTGATACTCCAGAGCTGCCGGCCGTCCATTCTAGTAGGTGTTCAGCTGAGGGAACACAATGGCGAAGAATGACGTGCTTATGCAGGCTGTTGCCAGCAGGCAGCGCAGGCACCGCGACACTTCTTGTCCCGGAGGCGGGAAGTTCATCCTGTTTCAGCAGTCCACGCATAGGTCACGACGACGACTGTGTAGGACGTCTTCATGTGGACGGAAGCTCCCGGAAGCTCAACCTTTCGGTCAAGAACGAGGAACACCAGGTACGGAACAGGGAAGGTGTCAGTGATATGGTAGTGGACGGTGAAGCGACGTCACCGGACAACATCGCCCTTAGCTTCCAGGGTCTGTGCATTGAAGTTCACGCGTTCTGACACCCTGCCCCGACAGAAAAAAACAGAACCACTGCCTGTGGAAACGGCTTTGCTAACACGAATTCCAACGCATGCGGAACAGCCAAGGTCCTTGAAAGTCTATGCAAACATAAGCCTGTCCGTTCTTCCAACTCCTTTGTCGGAGACCCTCAAGCTCGAAGAACATGAACGAGTCTGATCCACTGCTGAGGGTCCACCAGAATGATCTTGCTTCAGCCAGCTGCGGCTAGATCTTGCAGGTGATCCAGGGCCTCGCGATGCAGGTGCAGTCGCTGCTCGGCTGTGGGCCGTCCCAAGTTGCCAAGGATCCAACTGTCGCCCGAGATCCGAATGGCCGTCAGTAAACTTCCAGTTTGCTTCGGGACACGATGCAAGAAGCCGGCACCTCCTGCAGGTCCGCCGGAAGGGGCGCCTCCGCGCTGAAGAGGCGGCCGGCTGCATCCTGCAAAGTGACCTGGTTCTGGGCTTTCGGGAGTTGGACCTGTCAGAATAGCCTTAGGATATTCTCGTCCTTTCGTATTCTTTTGGTGAGGGCAGGGTGTCTGGAATGGGGCTCACTTAACTGTGCCTGGCCAAGGCACCTGTCGACAGTGGAGGAAAAGGCGGGAGCACCAAGATGGGTCGAAGCCTGAGAACACACACGGAGGCACACAAATACATATGCATACATCCATACATACATCAGGCATGCATCGCCAGCGCACATATGTACATGTACGATAAACTCAGCACGGCTCCCTCTGACTTGTAAGTCATTGCAATGGCAAAGGTGCTGCTCATGCAGATGAACTCAGACACTAAATATCACCGTCAAGAATAGACACACTGCAATGCTAACACGAAATACGGGATGCTTTTGTTTGTCTTCTACGAAGCAGCTGGCATCGAAGTGCTGGTCATGGTGATGATGTCGCTTTCTCTTTTCCTACTCTGCATCGTCGAATGTACTTGCAGTAGTCCACCACAACATGTCACTGAACGTCCGAAAACCACGAGGTTGCGAACCAACATCAACTAGTCAACAGATTAAAGTGACCGCCAAATCTTGAAAACGCCTTGACCAGGTGCCAGGTGCCTCCGTATGTGCGGTCGCACAGGATCGGGCGCCCAATGCCCGCAAGGTGTGCTCGGATTTGGTGCGTCCGCCCGGTGTGCCTAGGTGAGAGCTCGCATTCTCTCGCATGTCAGGGTGAAAGCTCGAATGGCGGAGTCTGCGGCCACGGCCTGCCGTCAATTCGGAGGCGCTTGATTGCACACCGAGGCACGGTTCTGCTTTCAGCAGCATCAGGGTTTGCAGGGGTGAGGTGAACGTACGCAGTACTTCGTACTCCGTCCTTGCCTCCGCAGCAAGCAGTGATATTCAACGATGTCTGAAACCCACAAGCGATGCTGGATCTTGGAACGCTTGCTGGCCTCCTTCCCTGCAGACGACCAGATGGTCTTCATGGCCTGGGCTGCAGGTTTCTGGGGCTTTGGCAAGTTGAGGTTCCTGCCCAAAATTGGAAGCCCTTCGTAACAGTTTAACATAGCACGAAGTCGACACTTTCATCCGGTTGCCTTGCCAGACTCTTGAGGCGAGTCGGTCCACCAAAAGGCTCAAGGCGAACTTCCGAACTCCACATCCGGGAAGTCAAAATTGCTCCAAAACTTTGGACTAGTGGCGGACTTTTCGGTCGATGGGCCGCTCACCAAAGGCGCCACCTGACACTGCGGTGTGCATCGCGAGCAGACCCGATTTCAAAGTGGTTGACTCTCTGAGAGTAACGCAGACAGCCTTGCAGTGCGACACTTCAGAAAGGGTTTTCACGCGTTTGAGCCTCCAGACTCATGCCCAATAACATGGATCGAAGCCTGAACTATGGCGGAAGAAAACACATCTGGTCAGGCGGACCGCCCACGAAGAAAACGCTTGCTGCCTTCCAAGCCACGATGACACCCCGCACGCCTCCCGCTAATGGTTTCCCCGAGCACACGAGCAAGTATTGCTTCACGACCTGCGAACTCGACAGGCAAGGCTTGGAGGCTTGGTGCAGTCTGCACCGAAACATATACCAGGATTGCCCTAGGCATATGGATAGCGATTGTTGCTATCAGGCAGCTTTGATTGCCGTATGCACCCACGAAATTGCTGGAACTGACAATGGCCACAGATTGAATTGGTCGACACGCACAGATGTCCTCCAGATCGAAACCAAAACCGAATGTTGCCTCGCACCGAAGACCTCGAAGTGATATAGCGAAAGCCTGCCTGCATTTCAGTGATGTTTATGTGTGCGTGCATATGTATATGTTTATGTAAACTTATGCTTACATATACACACGCACAGACACACGCATGTATGTGCATCTATGTACATATTAATACACGCATGTATGTATGATCATCATGTATGTATGTATGTATGTATGTATGTACGTCTATATCAAATCTAAAAACATAATTAAGATGTATACGTGCATGTTCAAAAATAGATGTATGTATACATATATATATAGATGTGTGTGTGTGGAGGGGGTGTATGTATGTACGTACAGTATGTATGTACACATGTACATCTGCATGCGTGTGTACATACATACATACATACATACATGCGTACATACAGACAGACAAACAGACAGACATATGTCAACGTGTAGAGTAAAGATATAGCGACAAAGCATTAACAACCGGAACAACAATGCTACTCTTTTGTGCCACCAAAATAGTCGCTAGTGTAACACTGCTGCCCTTTGGTTGAGCCACTTGTCCGAAGGAGAAATGACTTGCATCCCTTCTCACCACTTAGTCATCTTTGAGCTGTTTTAAGATGACTTTTACCGCACAAGCCAAGACCACTACGCACTGCACTAGGTCACCGCCGCAGTTATACCAGCGGTCACAACAGTCGCCTAATGATGGTTGTCACAGCAACAAAGACAATAGTGGAAGTAACAACTGAAAAAGCAATGGTGAAGGTCGTCATGTGAATGATCCCTTCGACAGCCTTGCGTGCGGCGAAGAGAAGCTGGTACCAGCTGGCCACTCCTCTATCTGCTAGCTTGGAGGGGCTTGGGCTCTCGCAACTCGGACTAACCAGGTGAATCTATCAAAGGTTCCAATCGAAGGCTCAGCAGTTTGGAGCATTGGACCTGCAGGCCGCACTCATTGCATCTGCATGTAGGGAAATCCCCCACGAATCCCAAGCGAACCCTGGCATCCACAATGGGTTTTTGTTCCCAAGACTTTGCGACTGTGGCGCCCGATCCACTCGGAGCCATGGCCACAGGCAGCACACCAGAGGTCGGTGCATCCAAACGGGAGAGCCTGGTGTTGATGGCTCAGATTTTTCTCCATCCCAGAATCCTGACCCAGGTGCCCTCATACATGTCTCCGATCCAGAATTCCGAAAGGCAGCGGGGCATCCCACCGTTGCTGTTCTGTTCATTTCTCGGACTCTGCACTGCTCTCAGATGGCATCTCCATCAAGATCGAATGAATAGTGGCTTTCAAATTCTCGCGTCAATGTCCATCTCACAAGTGGGCATCAACTCGGAACCATCCACACTTGGACCTGGCCGTCTTGCTCGGTTCAATCCCTTGAAGTGTCCTGTTACACAGCAGGGACGCACCCCCACACAGCCATTTCCCTTCCGCCCTAAACCGGATAATGGGCCTCATGATCTCGGCATTGAAGCTTCGCTGTTCCAGCCACCTTCACATTTGTTCTGTTACTTTCCAGCCGCAAACAGCAACTTGAGCGCTGGCCGTCTTAGGCCGAGTGACTGAACCTCCCGAAACTTGGGTTGACGACAGTTGAGGAAGGCCTTGGGCCACAAAACTACATGTTCAATAAGTCTGAGTCTAAGTGTCGGGGTCTCCACATGCAGCGCAATCGCCGGCAGTCTAAACCTAAGACCTCCAGAATCCGACCACGGCCTGAAACACCCAAAAAGCCCAACAGCCTTGACACCAGCTGCATGACCTGAGGCAGAGCAGGTCCCAGATGCGCCCGGAGTTTGGACGGGATGTGGGAAAGCCAGAACTGAAAGAAGCCCTTCACAGAAGCAGTGTGAAAACTCATCCTCAGCTGTCGTAGCACTGCAACGAGAGCGTTTATGATCGGCACAACTTCGAAGCAACACCTCGGTCTACAAACAGAAGCAATGAGATGCATCAAAGCCACAGCCTCCGAGGTGATCCTTGGATGCACTTGTGCGGCCCAAGATAGGAAGTGTGAACACAAGCCCGAGACCAGGCGCCGGGTTCAGCCCTGACCTGGTCCAAAGCCCCGGAAACCTACCCTAAACCTCGAAAGCCTCAAACCCCGAAGCAGCAAAGTGCTCCGCTAACCCCCAGAAAACTACAAACCCATAACCTCCTAAACCCTGAAGCCCGAAAATCCTGAATCCGAAACTGCCAAACTCCGAATCACGAACCGGAAACGCCCTGAACCCTGAATACTACACCCTAAATTGCCCTAAATCAGCCCTAAACCGCCTGCACCTCACAGGGGGGGAAAGCATTTTGGCTATGCTCTGGAGTCATCGATGTCATCGGAGAAGCCCAAACCCCCTTCACCATAAATTCTTTTTTGTAATAAACCCTGAAGCCCTTTTGCAACTGGCCTGCTGCGATGAAGCCCTAAACCCCGAAACCCTCAAAGCACGACGCCCTAAACCCTAAAACCCTCGGATCCCTACCCAGAGCAAGGCTTCACGACAGGTCGGGGTAAAATCACAGCACGTACAGACATCAAATAGCATCAACCAAAGCATCACAGGACACTTATTCATCAGCATGGCCATGTTTCAATGAACAACCACTAACAACTCTTTTGAAAGAAACCAGGCCGTAAATCCACAAAAGCCTCCCCGAAATCCCGAAGCCCCAAGCCCAAATCCAAGGAGCCCAGCTGGCTTCGCTACCGCCAGAATCCCGGGAGCAGCACCGATGTAATGCACGCCTGCTCTCACAACTCGGACTCTTTCAAACGAGTTCCTTTAAAGAATCCTCTACGGGGTCTGTACGGCTTCAGCGCTTTTTTCCCCAGGGTTTAGCTTCCTGCCATTGCTCTTTGTATAGTGGGGGCTGAAACAGGGTGGGATTCCCGGTTACCGAATGAAATACAAACTTTCTCAACAGAAATGCGGGGAACCGTTTGACTTAGTCAGCCGCACTGCTTCGTGATACGGCACAGTCATGCCTTGTCGAATCCTAAACTGACGTGAACCAGCCCCTCCAATGCAAAGTCTACTAGGGCTTACTTCGCGACAACTGTCAAGGTGAGCTGACGGGAACAGCAGCTGTGAGTTCATCATCGCCAGAGCGAAGAAGTTAGTCGTGCAAATGGTGCACAAACTGGAAAGCAAAGTCTCAGACCTCATACACGCATTCAGACTCTAAACCCTAAAACCGCTTCGCAGCTGGGACTCCTTGATGCCAGGTAAGTTGCCAGAAGCTGCACTGCTGCTTGCAACGAAAACAGGCAAGATACCGAAACCCCTAAGCCCTAAATGCTAAACTTGAACGATCCCCGAACCGGCCCTAAGCACTTCTGTAGGCGTGGCCTCCACCCAGCTCTTCCTCAGCTGCTCCACACTTTCATTCCAAGCCGATGCGACTTGGTGTGAGTGACAGCGATTTCGAATCTCAGCTTCACATGCCACCAAGTCTTCACTGCATGCTGAGGCATTCTGAAACGCGTGATGCGTGTTGGTGCTACCCTCCTGGATCCTCTTGGCTAGCTCCGGCTAGCCCAACCCATTCGCCGTCCGTGTTTTCTGGCTGTGTCCAAATGTACGACATCCGCACCACCCAACTAGGCAACAAGTCGCCTTTTCTGCATTTGTTTCTGCCGCCTGCTCTCATCCATCGCCCTCTTCTTCTTGTAGCCGGGTGTCACCGGCCGCTGTGCCCCCTTTACGGAAACTTGGGTATGCAGGAATCGAAAGTCTCAAAAAGCGGGATGAAAGTAAGTAGGATGAAGGATCCCTTAATATGAGGACCTCGATTAGGCATTACCCCACTTGCTTTCATCCCACACATGAAGCCGTTTGAAGGCAAAGTGACACAACTGTCACTATGAACGTTTGTTCTTTATCCTCATCTTTTGTCGCACCGGCTGGCCTTATACCTTGTGCATGCAGCTGGTTTTGTTGTTCTGGCATCAGGCTTCTTCTCACATAGTAAAGTACGTTGTCGTGCCTCGCCGCTTATTGAAGCTGGCATATGGTTAAGCCGACAAGCATGGTCTGTGGAATATGCCGGAAAAAGCAAAATGGCACATCCACACGAGACTACGCTATAAATCTATGTATATATGTACGACACAATCCATCGAGTATTTAGCACATGCAGACTTCAAAGTATGTTACATATGAAAACCGTCCACAATCCCCAAGACAAAGGGTCAATCACCAATTCCCCAGCACAAGCATTGCTCCCAACCGAGGACATGTTTTTGGTGTTTTATCCTTTTCATGTGTTTGCAGTTTTCGTTGTTTGTTACATTTCTTGTTTTTTGTTTTTCATTTCTATCTGACATTTTATAACACTTTTTTTCGACATGTTCATGCGCAACATGGTTTTTGATTTTTTCTTTCACCATCTACATATCATACATATCTTCAAGACGTCACTGTCTTGTAAAGGAAATCACGGTCGTAACGCTGACAAGCCACCCAACTGGACCCGGCTCTTCCAGCTTGAAAGCTGTTGCCAACTGACATTTGTCTTCTAAATCCGCCGACCCCCCCGTGGGCGGCGTCAGTGAAATCCCGAAGGTGTTTTTCCTGCATGCCTTCCTCCATTTCTTCACTCCAGAGAGCCTTGAAAGGTCTCCAATGCTGGGTGCCCCCCTCCATCTCTTGACTCCTTTAGAGAGCCTTGACAGGCCTCCAGCGTGCCCACACCGCCCCCACACCCAAACCCCTTCCGCCTACCGCCCCCACCGCCTCACCGCCTAAACCCTCCCCCCTGCACTCACTGCTGTAGATAGAAAGTTCTTACAGGCCTCCAATGCGTGCCCAAACCCCCTCCGGCC
>BGNK01002275.1:1503-48347 GCA_003297005.1 Symbiodinium sp. clade A Y106
TCGGTTCAGGGGTTTAGGGTTTAGCACGCTTGTTCTTTCAAGGCACTCCTTCGAGCTCCTTTTCTTAACCTAGGTTCCCGAGTAGCCCCTTTATAATAAGGGTACCCTTTTTCCTACTATTGGGTTTTAATAAGGGGACCCTAAACTAAAAAGGGCAACAGGGTACTACTCAGGAACCTTGTCTTGAAAGGTGTTGCATGTTTGCTCTTTCAAGACAACCCTTCACGACAAGCAAACAGGTTTACCTAATTGTTCTTTTGACAGGCGGTGAATTGTTGTTCTTTGCACTCAGCCCCCCACGACAAACAATGAGATTAACCCAGGACGGCTTTCTTTTTTTGACAGGCTGAAGACTAAAAAGGGTGCTAGTAAATGCTTTCACAAAATAGGGCTTCCTTCTTTGACAGGAATCGCATGATGGTTCTTTCAAGACAGCCTTGCACGACAAACACTGAAGCTACAGTAGCCGTTTGTTCTGACAGGCGCTGCCTGTTTGTTCTTTCAAGTGGGGAGGGTAGGAGTCGGGTGTTTATTGTTGTTGGTATTGCTGCTGCTGTTGTTGTTGCTGTTGTTGATTTGGTGGCGGCAAGATGATGTGGTCAGGTGGATGACGAAAAGAGGAGGAAAGAGGGCGGGGGCCTGTATGCACGACACCCTGGCTCTGCTTGAGTGCAAGTGCGTGCGAGACAGGTACGCGTAGCGGTAAAATTAGCATGTCGCTGTCTGGTGGGCAACTTCACTGCCTGGTAAACGCTCAAAGAAGTTTTGCGACTTTTGACCTGGGCGCCGCTACGCTGGTGAAATCCTAAACCCTAAACTTGAACCCTAAACCCAAAACCCTAAGTCCTTAACCCTATGAGCCCTAAACCCTGAATCCTAGACCCTCAATCCTAAACCCTAAATCCTAAACCCCCAATCCTAAACCCTCAATCCTAAACCCNAACCCTAAACCCAAAACCCTAAGTCCTTAACCCTATGAGCCCTAAACCCTGAATCCTAGACCCTCAATCCTAAACCCTAAATCCTAAACCCCCAATCCTAAACCCTCAATCCTAAACCCTATATCCGCAATCCTAAACCCTAAAGCCTAAATCCTAAATCCCAAACTGACACGAGGCCCCGGCGAACTCTCTACCCGTCACAAACTTCTGACTCTGCCGCTCCAGCAGGCCACCGAGCTCCTGCCTCGGTAGGCTAGGGCTCCTTTAAAAGGTTCAAGGGTTGAGGGTTTAGGGGTTCAAGGGTTTTAGGGTTTAGGGGTTTAGGGTTCAGGGGNGCCGCTCCAGCAGGCCACCGAGCTCCTGCCTCGGTAGGCTAGGGCTCCTTTAAAAGGTTCAAGGGTTGAGGGTTTAGGGGTTCAAGGGTTTTAGGGTTTAGGGGTTTAGGGTTCAGGGGTTTAGGGGTTTACGGTTTAGGGGTTTAGGGTTTAGGGTTTAGGGTTTAAGGTTTAGGGTTTAGGGGTTCAGGGTTGAGGGTTTAAGGTTTTAGGGTTTTAGACAAGGACTCCTTTAAAAGGTTTAGGGTTGAGGATTGAGGGTTTAGGGCTCCTCTAAAGGAGCCCTTAAGGTAGCACAGGGACCTTAAGAATTACCTATACTATTTAGGGTTTAGGCTTTAGGGTAAAGGGCTCCTTTAAACCTNTTGAGGGTTTAGGGCTCCTCTAAAGGAGCCCTTAAGGTAGCACAGGGACCTTAAGAATTACCTATACTATTTAGGGTTTAGGCTTTAGGGTAAAGGGCTCCTTTAAACCTACTCGTCGAGTATCTTGGGGAACTAAAGGTTAACCTTTAGGAATACATTGGGATACTTAGGGATTATAGTACCCTACCCTACTACTGAGCAAAGGAATCCTTAAAGTAACACAGGGGCCTTAAGAATTACCTATAGCATGTTGGGGGTGAGCCTTGTTATGTTGGTATAATAGGCCCCAAACCCTCTTCTAATTATTAAGGCCCCTGTATTGCCCTGATTGAGGTTTAGGGCTTAGGGCTTGGGGTTTACACGAACCCTTATTGGGGTTTAGGGTTTGGGGCTTAGGGTTTTAGGAAGGGTTTCAAGTATAGAGCCCTATTATAGGATCAATTGAACGCGGTTTAGGGTTTATGGTTCTATAGAGCCCTTCAAGGGAACACTGAGATTTGGACGCATAGATTATATCTGCACGTTCTGCTCTGCCTTCACCTTCATTGTGGTCGCCAAGGCCAGTCGGGCCCACTCCACAACTTGATATGAAGGTTTAGGGTTTTGGGGTGTAGAATTTTAGGATTTAGGCCCTAAATCCGANTTCTGCTCTGCCTTCACCTTCATTGTGGTCGCCAAGGCCAGTCGGGCCCACTCCACAACTTGATATGAAGGTTTAGGGTTTTGGGGTGTAGAATTTTAGGATTTAGGCCCTAAATCCGAAATCCTAAACGCAAAACCCTAAACTTTCATACCCCAAACTCTAAATTTTAGGGTTAAGATGGATCACCCTGGCATTCGCTTCACTCTTTGCCCTAAGCAAAGACGTCAGTGGTCCGATGTTCGCCTTCTCCGCATAGGGTTTAGGGTTTAGTGTTTGCTGTTTAGGGTTTAAGGTTTCATCATTCACTTCACTCACTTAAGGGGTTCGTCGTGGGTTGTAGGCTTGGGAACAAAGGTTGGTACTGTTTAGGGTCTAGGCACATAAACCTATCGCTTGGAGTTCAACTTTGTGTGCTGGGCTTTGGACCAAGGCTTAGGTTTAGGGATGCTTTAAGGTTCCAAGTGGGGGGGGCCTTGACATGCCACTTTCAAACTACGGCTGGGAAGGCGGAACTATGGGTTAATGTAGGAAGCAGATAACCCCAAAATAGTAGGATTCATATAACGAACCCTAATAAAGGCCCAAGGTTTCTTGATCAGGTTCCTACATTAGTGGCCGAAGACCTCCCCACGAGCCATTGTCCAGGAGCGCCTTGGAACTTTACATTATCGGGGCTGCTGTAGTATAGTTACACGGTTTAGGGCTGAAGGTTTGGGGTTTAGGGGTTTAGGGTAGTATAGTTACGCTAAGGAACCTAAGGAATAACATTTGCAATGTGTAACAGCTTCCGCTACGTTAAAAGTACAGGGTATGTAAGCCGCCACCGTCTTTAATTCATGTGCTTCGAAAGCTCGCAGCAAAAAGGATCAGGACCTGAATCACATGACAAGAACAGGAAGCCATCAGAGGCTTAAACCCTAAACTACGAACTGAAAGACGAAACTTGAGCCCTAAACCCTGAAGCCCAAACCATTCTTGAAAAACCCCACCAGCCCAAGCCCAGACTATCCGCATCCGGTTGATCACCCACCCAATCCTGGACTCGGTCACAGCAAACTTTTGGACATAAGTTTATAAAAGTCTGTAGCCTTGCAGCCTTGAACTCTTAATTGTAGCTGCTTGGGAACGCCCGAACCTTCTAACCTCCAAAACCAGCTTTTAGCTCATTTGGTCCATAGCTAGACCTCAGTTGAATCGTGAGACGTATTGCATGCCCAGCCGAACTCAAACTAACTAAGCTCTGGAGAGACATTCTTCGTCCCGGGGCCCCCGACATCAAGTTCACGAACCACGCCGGCCGTGCAGTGAAGAGATAGTACGCCAGCACCGCCATCATGATGAGCCAGAAAAGCCTGTGCATCAACAGCTGTACTGTATCACGCAAGTTCCGGCATCCGAAGAACACAACGCCTATTGATTCTGCGCTGTCTCGCTTAGGCGGCACACAGATCCTACTTGCCTACTTGGAAGTTCATGGCCACGTCCAAACATCCCCAGTAATTGGGTCCCTGTTGCCCTCTTTTCACAACTGCCATCAACAGCTGCTGCGACTTCCGGATTCAGACTTCTTAGAAGCCTAAAGGCCCTTAGCCCTAAAGCCCTAAGGCTTTGAACCCCAAAAATTGAAACCTCTTAGTTTTAGAGTTTGATGCTTTGGGGTCTGGGTCCAGGCTCCTGGTGCTCATGTATGTCTGCGTGCGATTAAAGCATGTTTCTTCGAAGTATCCTGAAAAGAGAACCCACAGCTGCACTCCGAAATGCTCCTGCAACACCTTCATCTGCACCCATCAAGGGCACATGTAAACCAAAACGGCAGCATGTGATCCATCAGACGTGTTGGTCTTAGGGCCTACGCTGTACGAAGTAGATTCCTCTTAACTTCGGTCTCAAGTTTCAACTTATAACCGCTAAACACTTCAACTCTCGGCGCCAGCGCAGCCAAAACCTGAGGCCCCGGCATGCGAGAGGAAAGCAGACCTTCCTGGGTTGTTGGACAAAAAAGCGAAAGGCTCAGTGCTGAGGAAGCAACATTTGGTTTCGTTGAGGAAGGGGCGGACGGAGACATGTGAGCTCAGGTGCCAACATTGTGGACAGGGACTAGTGCTGCTGGGCTAACACCTACTCTAAGGCATGGCCGCTCCACATCCCCGCAAAGAGAGCGGAAACATACATGCTACTGTAGGAGCTTGAATAACCAGATGGAGCCGCCATCTTGTTATACAGGGAATCACGATTGCACCGGAGTTGAACAACTTGCCGCGGCGGCTCTTCGGCCACAACAAGCACGCTGGTCTTGCTTTATGGGATGATGGGGGTCCCGCTGATTCCCGCTGAATTCATATAGAACCCCAATAAGGGCCCAAGGTTTGTTAATCAGGTTCCTACATTAAACCCGCCAAAACCCCTATAGTACCCTTTAAAGGAACCCTTATAGAACCCCAATAAGGGCCCAAGGTTTGTTAATCAAGTTCCTCCATTAAANTACCCTTTAAAGGAACCCTTATAGAACCCCAATAAGGGCCCAAGGTTTGTTAATCAAGTTCCTCCATTAAACCCACCAAAACCCCTATAGTACCCTTTAAAGGAACCCTTATAGAACCCTAATAAGGGCCCGAGGTTTGTTAATCAAGTTCCTCCATTAAACCCCCCAAAACCCCTATAGTACCCTTTAAAGGAACCCTTATAGAACCCCAATAAGGGCCCAAGGTTTGTTAATCAAGTTCCTCCATTAAANAGGTTTGTTAATCAGGTTCCTACATTAAACCCGCCAAAACCCCTATAGTACCCTTTAAAGGAACCCTTATAGAACCCCAATAAGGGCCCAAGGTTTGTTAATCAAGTTCCTCCATTAAAACCACCAAAACTCCTATAGTACCCTTTAAAGGAACCCTTATAGAACCCTAATAAGGGCCCAAGGTTTGTTAATCAGGTTCCTCCATTAAACCCCTCAAAACCCCTATAGTACCCTTTAAAGGAACCCTTATAGAACCCCAATAATGGCCCAAGGTTTGTTAATCAAGTTCCTCCATTAAACCCCCCAAAACCCCTATAGTACCCTTTAAAGGAACCCTTATAGAACCCCAATAAGGGCCCAAGGTTTGTTAATCAAGTTCCTCCATTAAACCCCCCAAAACCCCTATAGTACCCTTTAAAGGAACCCTTATAGAACCCCAATAAGGGCCCAAGGTTTGTTAATCAAGTTCCTCCATTAAACCCCCCCAAACCCCTATAGTACCCTTTAAAGGAACCCTTATAGAACCCCAATAAGGGCCCAAGGTTTGTTAATCAAGTTCCTCCATTAAACCCCCAAAACCCCTATAGTACCCTTTAAAGGAACCCNCCCAATAAGGGCCCAAGGTTTGTTAATCAAGTTCCTCCATTAAACCCCCCAAAACCCCTATAGTACCCTTTAAAGGAACCCTTATAGAACCCCAATAAGGGCCCAAGGTTTGTTAATCAGCTTCCTACCTTAAACCCCCCAAAACCCCTATAGTACCCTTTAAAGGAACCCTTGTAGAACCCTAATAAGGGCGCAAGGTTTCTTAATCAGGTTCCTCCATTACCTCATCGAGACAAGTTGGCGGATCTTGGGTTCAGGGCTTTGGAGCGTGGGTCTTACCTGTAGCCGAAAAGGCTCCTAAGTATGGTTTCTATATATATATATATATATTTATTTATTTATATATAAAAATAGATATACGTACATATATATATATACACTTCCTTCAAAAAGACTCTATATAAATATACATATATATATATAGACTTTCTTAAAAAGGTAGGTCTTTTTGGCTACCGGTAGGCCTTCGGGCTTGTTTGTAAGGCCGAAACCGCCAACGGCCAATTGAGACCAAGTTTCCGAGGCGTCGTGGTGGTGGTGATGNCCCCAATAAGGGCCCAAGGTTTGTTAATCAAGTTCCTCCATTAAACCCCCAAAACCCCTATAGTACCCTTTAAAGGAACCCTTATAGAACCCCAATAAGGGCCCAAGGTTTGTTAATCAGGTTAAACCCCCCCAAACCCCTATAGTACCCTTTAAAAAAACCCTTATAGAACCCTAATAAGGGCCCAAGGTTTGTTAATCAAGTTCCTCCATTAAACCCCCCAAAACCCCTATAGTACCCTTTAAAGGAACCCTTATAGAACCCTAATAAGGGCCCAAGGTTTGTTAATCAAGTTCCTCCATTAAACCCCCCAAAACCCCTATAGTACCCTTTAAAGGAACCCTTATAGAACCCTAATAAGGGCCCAAGGTTTGTTAATCAGGTTCCTACCTTAAACCCCCCAAAACCCCTATAGTACCCTTTAAAGGAACCCTTATAGAACCCTAATAAGGGCGCAAGGTTTCTTAATCAGGTTCCTCCATTACCTTATCGAGTCAAGTTGGCGGATCTTGGGTTCAGGGCTTTGGAGCGTGGGTCTTACCTGTAGCCGAAAAGGCTCCTAAGTATGGTTTCTATATATATATATATGTTTGTATATATAAATAGATATACGTACATATATATATATACACTTCCTTCAAAAAGACTCTATATAAATATACATATATATATACTTTCTTAAAAAGGTAGGTCTTTTTGGCTACCGGTAGGCCTTCGGGCTTGTTTGTAAGGCCGAAACCGCCAACGGCCAATTGAGACCAAGTTTCCGAGGCGTCGTGGTGGTGGTGATGNACTTTCTTAAAAAGGTAGGTCTTTTTGGCTACCGGTAGGCCTTCGGGCTTGTTTGTAAGGCCGAAACCGCCAACGGCCAATTGAGACCAAGTTTCCGAGGCGTCGTGGTGGTGGTGATGGTGAGCAGTCTTCTCTAGCTCTTCACTGAGGGGGATCAACCTGGAAAACCGAAAGCCGCTGTCACTTTGCTCCTTTCGTCATGTGAGAATATAATATGTCCCCCAAGCCCTAGACAACTTACTCACCATGTACTAAACTACTATACTACTAAACCCTAGTATTAACCAGAAGCCCCTTAAAGAGCCCATTCGGGTTCTTGTGGATGCTTTCTTGCAGGTTGGAGTTTTGTGTTAAGGCTGCTCAGGGAGCTTCGGGCTCAGGGTTCCAAAAGAGGTTACTAAATACTCGAGGGTTTGAGTGTATATGGGTTACTACACTCGGCTAGGGCGGCTAGGGTTTAGGGCTGGAAGATCAAGGTTTCGGGTTTAAGGGAAGGAGCTTCAGGAGCTTTTTGAAGACTAACTAACCTAGATTTGTAAGGTTCCTGACTATGATTTACAGCTGCACTTCCTTAAGGGCTCAGGCATGGCGTAGGAAGTTTACACTTTAGGGCTAGGGTTTGGGGCTTTGCGGTGCTGTTCTATTCCAGGTTTCGCCCTGAAGCCTACACCCTAGACCTAATTCCTCAAGTCAGTGTTTTCGAGCTTAGGGCCTACCCTAAGGGTCCAAAGGACCCAATAATCGGGTACTCGGGTTTATGATAGTAGTTTTGTAAGCTACTGTTTTGGAGAGTATATGATTATTAGGTACTTGGACCCTTAGGGCCTAGGGTTGAGGGGGTTCTGGGTTTTGGGCCCTGGCCACATGGCCACAAGCCGATCTGAGACGCTCTCACGACCAAGAAACCAAGCGAAAAGGCATCTTTGCATTGAACGCCTGCAGCATCCAGGTCTGATGCTTATACACAAACCTTGGACATCAGCAATGCTCTGGGATTGCGCTATTCAACGGGTGGCTGGTTGCGAACCTGCAAACTGAGATCGGAATGTTCGCACCGGATTGCCGCGTATAGTGGAACTCTGAACTCTCAAAACAAATGCCTGCTTCCCCCCCATATCCTTATACTGAGGGCTGTTTGATCCGGATCCAGCTGTCGGCAGTCTGTTGAGTACGTCAGTCTGCCGTTTAAAGCCCTACAGAACCCGATAGTACTACCCTACTTGAAGAGGCAGGGGACTTAGTAAGTAAGTAGGTCATAAGTACAGTTATAAAGTGCCCTAAATGGAGTTACCCTAATTATAACCCTACTTATAACCAGCTTACTAAGTCCCCTGCCCCTTCAAGTACACTAGTAACTGTCAGTCAGCCCGAAATATTGACCCAACTAGCGGCCTAGCACCTCCAGGATAGCTCGTAGGCGCTACTGGCCCTGCATACGATGCAATGGGGGACCGCGCCGCAACATCGTGTGGAACCTTTGCTGTTCTCCGTCGCCTCAAACCCCCTAAACCCTGTATAGCATATACCCCCCTAAACCCTAAACCCTGTATAGCATATACCCCAGACCCGAAACCCTAAGACTCTCCCTAAACCCTTCAGGCCTACTTGGAGGNCCTCAAACCCCCTAAACCCTGTATAGCATATACCCCCCTAAACCCTAAACCCTGTATAGCATATACCCCAGACCCGAAACCCTAAGACTCTCCCTAAACCCTTCAGGCCTACTTGGAGGATCGGTAGTAAGTAATTATTTTCAAGACTTCTAAGTATCATAACCACAATATTAGGGTGGTTTAGGGTACTTATAACTCTATTAAAATCACCACTTACTAAGTCCTCCGACCATCCAAATCGAGACCCTAAACGCTGAACCCTCAACCCTGAACCCTAAACCCTGAACCCTAAACCCTGAACCCTCAACCCTAAACCCTAAACCCTTAAACCCTAAAACCCTAAGCCCTAAACCTTAAACCCTGAACCCTAAACCCTGAACCCTCAACCCTAAACCAGCCGGAGTTGCCCGGCGACTTCAGCGCGCAGCNCTAAACCCTAAACCCTTAAACCCTAAAACCCTAAGCCCTAAACCTTAAACCCTGAACCCTAAACCCTGAACCCTCAACCCTAAACCAGCCGGAGTTGCCCGGCGACTTCAGCGCGCAGCCCCGGGGAGTGGGACTCTGTGGCTGGGGGCCACAGCCGAGGAGGACCGGACCTTTGGGCTTTACGGTTTAGGTTTAGGGTTTGTACGGTTTAGGGTTTAGGGTTAAAGGTTTAGGTTTTAGGGTTTAAGGTTTAGGGCCAAGTTTAGGGCTTGTATGGTTTAGGGGTTAGGGTTAAAGGTTTAGGGTTTANGTTTAGGGTTTGTACGGTTTAGGGTTTAGGGTTAAAGGTTTAGGTTTTAGGGTTTAAGGTTTAGGGCCAAGTTTAGGGCTTGTATGGTTTAGGGGTTAGGGTTAAAGGTTTAGGGTTTAGGGTTTAAGGTTTAGTGCCAAGTTTAGGGTTTTTGGGCTTAGGGTTTCGGGGTTATAGGCTTATGTCGGGTTAGGCTTAAGGCTTAAACGGCCTGATAGGATTTGGGGTTAGGGTTCGGAGGGTTTTGTCAGGGTTTAGTTAGCCCTACAGGGTTTAGGGTCTTGTTTTCGCCTTTATTTATCCCTTACAGGACCCTTGTAGAAACATTATACAGGATCGCCATAGAGGCCATTGTAGAACACTCATATTGGAAACTTGTAGAAACCTTTACAATACAATAGTCTTATAGAGCCGTTTTGGAATGTATAGAACCCTCATAGGAACCCGCATTGAAAACCTTTAGAGAACCCATCTAGGCGCAACATGCATTAAGGGGACCCTCCTAGGAAACTAAATAAGTCAAACAACTTACAGGACGCCTATCAAGACCCTACTTGGAGGGTATGTATGTATGTATGTGTATATATATATAGACAACATAATCCCAATTAGGGTCCCTTGTAGGGCACTTATAACTCTATAAACTAACTGAACTAACTACTTACTAAAGTCCCCCGACCCTCCATGCCTCTGGGTAACCGCCGAGGTTTCGGGGAGGTGCTCGAATGTTTCTTAGTTGGCTTGAGCCTTCAAAGTTCCCCTAGACCCTAAACCTAGGTTTCTTTTTGGGTTCCCTTATTAGAACCAAATAGTAGGAAGAAGGGTACCCTTATTCTAAAGGGGTTACTCAGGAACCTAGAAACTTTTGAAGACNGTTCCCCTAGACCCTAAACCTAGGTTTCTTTTTGGGTTCCCTTATTAGAACCAAATAGTAGGAAGAAGGGTACCCTTATTCTAAAGGGGTTACTCAGGAACCTAGAAACTTTTGAAGACGAGGCTCCCAATCCAGGGTTTCAAGACCTGCTCAAATCAGAAGACTTGCCAGCTTAAGGGGTTCATGAAAACCTTAGAGGGCTCTATCCGGGTTTAGGGTTTTGGGTGTTAGGGTGTATGTAGTAGGGCGAAGGGGATTTGAAATTGCGGGATATTGAAATTTAGGGAATCGCCTTTGGGTTTAGGGCTTCGGGTTTTGGGCTTAGGGAGACGTGGGTCTCAGGGTTATAGGGAGTAGGGTTTACCCCATGGGGTTCATGGGGTGTAGGGATAAAGGTTTAGGGGTTTAGGGTTTGCGGTTTTGGGGCTCGTGGGGTGTAGGGATAAGGAGTGAGAAGTGGCAAGGNATAGGGAGTAGGGTTTACCCCATGGGGTTCATGGGGTGTAGGGATAAAGGTTTAGGGGTTTAGGGTTTGCGGTTTTGGGGCTCGTGGGGTGTAGGGATAAGGAGTGAGAAGTGGCAAGGGGCCCAAAAGCTAATCAAGCCCTTTCAACCCAGTCCAAGTATTCAGGCCTCTACGTTACAGGCATATCATATAGAGGGGTTTTTGACATTTGGGATACAGCGTTTCGGAGCCTTATGTGCAACGTCATCTTTAGAACCGCATTGACGAAGCAGCGAAGGAAGAAGCGCTCGCTGATGATGAAGCAGGGCACATGAGCCTGCCTTCTGATAGTAGAGTGTGCAGCAAAACGAATCCTGAGAGCCCGGCAGAGCAGGAGGCGATTGGCCAGACCATGGGATGCCTTTTCTCCCAGAGACGCCAATATCTCTTAATTATGGAATAGACATTAAATTATAGTAAGATCCCTAATATGATTCAAATAACATTTCTATATTGGAGTCTCTAGGCTGGCTGCAGTAGTGTCTGAGTTTAAGGTTTAGGCTTTACCGGGTTTCGGGTCCTGATCTGTTTTCAGGGTCCTGTAATTCATAAATAAGGCTCATGTATAGGGGTGGTAGGGTCTGACCTATCAAGCCCCATAATACGAGTTCTATTGGGGTCCGAGTCAGGCTTCCAACGGTGCCCGGGGCACATCGTTCAGAGCCCTCGCCCAACGATAGTTCAGGCCTCCGCCGTTATTTTTGAACACAGGGGTGGCCACAAGTTTCGGGAATGTCGGTGCCGGAAACCATTTTCGGCTGCAAGGGATCGCCCGAAAACCTCTAACTTGAAAGCAGCTACAGACTCGCACCCTCAATCACCATAAGTTCTTAAAGATGCAAGCCCGCAAGCACTGAACCTTACCTACATAGTCTATCCTCAAGCTCATCAAACACTGTAAACCCCAAAGAAAGCACAAAGGATCATCCACGTCCAAACATGAATTTCAACTAGCCGATTCTGCTGATCCTGAAGCTCTCACTGATTGAACTGGACAGCCCTTGAGAAGCTTGTCAGGTTTGGCCTTGATAATCGGAATAGGACACTTTTGAATACACCGCTGTGCGACTGTATACGGAATGTACTGAGGTACGAGTACGACATATTCAAACCTCTAAACTCTAAACGAAACCTTTTAGACCCCAAGCCGAACAAAAGACCGAGCTCATCCAAGCCTGTTCCCGCGCGGTCCAAAGCAATCCATAGTTCCCCAGACTCGCCTCAGAAACATGCGGCATCAAGTTCGTAAACGGGTACTATAAGGGTATGGCCTGCTGCTTCGGAAAGGTTTGGGTTTTTCGAAGGGAAAGGTCTATTGTTATTGTTTTCGTTTACACTGGAGCTTAGGGCCTAGGATGAGGAGCGTTGAGTTCAGAGTTTAAGATTCAGCGCTTCAGGCTTTGCGCTCAGAAACNTTTCGTTTACACTGGAGCTTAGGGCCTAGGATGAGGAGCGTTGAGTTCAGAGTTTAAGATTCAGCGCTTCAGGCTTTGCGCTCAGAAACATTGGCGGCGAAGTCGATCACGATGGCCAACATATCTTCCTGCGAGGGGGGAAGCTTGCAACAAAAGCGAATGAAAGGGGCGATGCAAGCAAGGAACTCAAGCTGCCAAAGCTGCAAGTGCAAGCGCGCTCTGACAAAGAAATGTTTTTAGCAGACCAACTGGTCTGCCACAGCTCAGGTAAGCCAGGCACCTGCATCCTACAGCGTGTTGCGGAAGTCTTCCAAATTAGCACGCATCGCCTCTGGGTAAGTTAGCGGCATCAACCTCGATAGCAAATCTTGCTTCTCGGCAGGAGTGAGTCTCGCTCCTTTCCCGGTGGCTTCTTGAAAAGAGATGCCGAAACCATAAACGTCTTCCATCGTCCCGACGTAATCGCAACGTTTTGCTTCGNTTCTTGAAAAGAGATGCCGAAACCATAAACGTCTTCCATCGTCCCGACGTAATCGCAACGTTTTGCTTCGTTGCTGGCATAAAAGAAGGTGCCCGGCATACGGTGTTTGATGCGTGGCTCAGGCCTCTTGAAGACCAATGCCGCATCGAAGTCGGCGAGCATCCAGTCTGTTGCAGCCAGCCGCCACATCCCCAAGTCAGACAAGCGGGGGCTCAACAGGTTAGGAGGCTTTATGTCTAAATGAGCCAAATCCATCGAATGGATGTGCAGTATGGCTCCAGACAGCGCAGCGCCCGAGCAAATTCTGCTACATCCATGGTGGCGGCTGCAACTTGTAGCGGTGGACCACAAGCTTGGAGCAAGAATCCAGTCAGGCCGGTGTCAGGCTCCAGCCATCCCAACACCTTGGGGATGTTATCGAAACCGCGGCTACAGCGCTCCATTATTTCTGCCTCTGCACGGAGGCTCTGAGCATCCTCCAGCACTGGCCGGAAAACACATTTGAGAGCTACATTGAGCCCCTTGCCTTCTTTCAACACGTCCGTCTGCACCAGAAGGACCCTGGCGAGCCCACCTTTCCCGAGCACGTCCTTCACGGTAAGGTCGTCACAGCTCACTCTTCCCAGCAGCCTTGTCAGGGAATTCAGGTATTTTGTGCACACTTGACGCACGGAGTGCTTTTGCGTAGGGTTGGGAAGGAGNTCACAGCTCACTCTTCCCAGCAGCCTTGTCAGGGAATTCAGGTATTTTGTGCACACTTGACGCACGGAGTGCTTTTGCGTAGGGTTGGGAAGGAGAGACGTGCCCAATTCTTAAAGACAGGGGAAACAACAAATTTCGATTGTCTGGCATGCCTTGGAGGAGAAGATGTTGGCACTGCCATTGGCATTGGTTTCTCGGGCTTTGGACGACCTGTCGGCATTGGTTTCTCGGGCCTAGGGCGACCTATCGTCCAAGATGGCCCACGGGCACATCTTGGTTTCGCATAGGCTCCTGGCCCTGGTGTTGCGAATTGGGGGTTGCTCTTGAACCGTGGCGCTCGGGAGAACCTCATTGCACACCCATGGCTCAGGCGAAGGCACGTTGTGCAGGGTGCAAACGCCGCGCGTCACTCAAACTGGGTAGCAATTAGAACCCATGATGCTTCCGTGCCTGCCCTGTGTGCGTTGCTCTGACCTTCGGGATTGATCTAGCAAGCTAAGCATGACTCTTAGATACACTTGTTGGAACATCCTACAGTATGAGCCACTCTGAGTGTCTTTTCAGTGCAAGCCAAAGCATTCATTCAACATTTATCACAGCTCCTGTCACTGGAACAGCGCACACGAGGAGAGCTGACCTTCTTCGAGATGCATCGCCGGCAGCACCACAGCAATCAGCGGCCCAGCGCAGAAGGCACGAGGTTGCAAGAAATGTTGCGCTTCCGCTACGTGGTGGATTTGGTTTTGGGGGTAGAGGGAGGTGCTGGTTGAGAAAATGGAAAGGGCATAGGCTAACTGCTAAAAGGTCCTACAAGCTAAACCCTAAATGCCAATCAAACAACACCACACCAAGACCTGAAAGCCTGACAGTCTGATGGAAACCGCTGGGATTCAGGGTTGTCCGTTTAGGATTTTGGGCTGAAGGCTTAGAGTTTAGGGGCAATTGGACTTGAAATCTGAGATGCATTCTATAATATGAGAGGGGATTCAGAAAACAAAAATGTGGCTGATGTTGCGGAATAAGGCGATGATGATGACGACGATGACGATGATGATCTAACCTCCAAACACAAGAACACTAAACCTCACACCCTAAACGCTTAACCAAAAACCCTGACCATGAAATAGCTTGTAACCCCCATGAACAGAACGACTTGCACAAGCCCCAACGGCACGACGGTAAACCCTGTCGGCAAAGTCCAGAAGATTGCGGGAGCTTGCGACCCCAGAATACAGGGGCCTCAATAATTAGAATAGGGTTTCGGGGTAAATTATACCATAACAATAATAAGGACCTTTATAATAAGGAACCCCCAACATGGTATTGGTAATGATTTGGGCCACCATATTATAGTAATCCTCGTAGACCCCTTTAAAAGGAACCCTTAAAGGGACCAATTATCAAAACCGCTGGAACCCGTCTGAGGCTGCTGCCTTCGCCCTCGAAGCGCAAGGGCAGCGCCCAAAGACGACTAGCACCTGGAGGAGCCTGGCGTGCTGTCGGCGAAGTTCTGAAGAGCAACAAGAATGAGAGTGATAGTGAGACTTGTAACAAAAATAAACGGGACAAGGAGTAGCAATCGTGATTACCAACGTCATACCATAGTGTAAATGTAATAGTATGAGTAAGAAAAACTAACGACGATGGTGTTCATAACAAGCATAAGACTGACGAGAACAGTGACGATAATATTCATATTCGTGTTAGCATTCATGTTTACTGACGGTAACATGGACAAACACAGCGGGAAAAAAATAACACCCATATGCCCCAAACCCTCACAGCAATCCATGACAAGGTCGGGGCATGTGCTTGCAGCTCCAGCTCAGCTGCTGCGGGCGGACTGCGTGGGTAATTAGAAGCTGCATCTCTTGTTTGATTCGTTCGGCTGTCTGGCGCGGCTCCCCGACACGAAGCAGGATAAGTTGTTAGTTTAGGGTGTCGTCGTCTCGTCGACGCGAGCATCCATACTATGAACGAACACCATGCTCAATATGTAAACCAATCTGCCGTCATGTGATCTTACATGCACACAATTACCCAGCTCAGCCTAATCAACCGACATCTTTTGCTGGCATATGTGCTCGTTGCAATTGCTCCTTGTACGGAAGTAAACTGAAAACTCCACTCCCACACATGTGGTCCAAGAAAAACACGGAAACTGAACAAATCAAGTATTGGCTGCTGCGTTTATTTGCAATACGGAAACTAGCATGAAACTAAGCAACACTGTCACAAGGCGGCAGCAGGGCAAGCGTTGGTGGCAGTGGCAATAGCAAGTCTACTGCTTGGACTGCTACTCCCTACTGTTACCACTACTTCGTGGTGGTAGTAGTAGTAGTCGTAGTGGTAGTGGTAGCGGTAGTGGTAGTGGTAGTGGTGGTGGTAGTAGTAGTAGTGGTAGTAGGTGTCGTACCCTGAACCCTCAACCCCAAACCCACGTCAGGTCCACCGGCTCCACGGCACGGCCGCCAGTGAGCGCCACCAGACTAAGAGCAGTGCCCGACCAAGCGGCAACCAACCCTCGCGTGCTTCGAAACCAGTTCATGGATTTAGGGCTTACCTTAACCCCAAATAACCTACCTTTTTAAGGACTTATATGAAGAAAATCATATCAGGGAAGCCTAAAAAGGTAGGTTATTTGGGGTGCAGGTAAGGTTTAACATCAGGTTTTGGAGTCGGAGTACTTAGTCTCTGAGGCTTCTGATAATTTCTCGAGATATCGCAGACTTCCTGCCAACTGTTTCGTAGTTTGCATTTTAAGAGCATGTATCAGATGCCGGAGAATTACAAAAGCAGCCGTGTCAGCTGCCAACACGATCCACACAGTGGAATCATAGAATCACGTCTCATACGACGTTGGAATTGAGTAGATTGTATTCAATTTCTGGGGTGCGAGGTTCATGACGGCCCAGGATCCAAATTACATACTGCGACATGCAGGTTTTTTCAGAGGTCATGGTTCATCGCATTTTCAGCGGCCGCACAGCCCGGAGGGAAATGCCGATTCAGGTCTAGAACAAACAAAACCCTAAACCCTAAACCTTAAACCCTAAACCCTAAACCCTAAACCTTAAACCCCTTTCAAACCATGAAAAGGCAACAAACTTCGTGGCCCCGGAGTCGAACTCGGTCCTGAGCATGGAGTATCTTGAGAATCTGAAACAGGACTAAAGCCCAAGGGTTTAGGGTTTAGGGTTTTGGGTTTAGGGTCTTGGGTTTGGGGTTCAGGGTTTAGGGTTTAAGCACTAGAGCCCTGCAGCCACAAGTCCTGAAGGTTCGAAAACCTTACATCCGACCAGGACGAGGACGGGTTCAAACCGTGCGTCGTTGAATCACACCAATCCTACCAACACGCTCTGTGTGTGTGTGCACCCTCGAAGGCATGGATCTGCATGCAGTGCATGCCCAGAAACTTGCTTACTAACATGCCTGCGCTATGACAGCGAGTACACACACGGGCAGACACAAACATGCAAACTCAAGCATGTCTACGCACTCAAAACTAATAAGAAAACATCGAACTCCCACCCTTCGGTGCCTCGATGCCGAGAAGACTTCAAGCAGTACCAGCAACAAGAACACCACTAACTCTCGCGACAACACCACCAGCAAGAAACCGACAAGGACGACGACGGCGGCGGTGACCACTGCCACTGCTGTTCTTGGCTGCCTCCGGTAGCTGCGCCCTTGACCGCCGAGGTCGCGGTTGGGGGCAGCCCAGCCAGACTGGGAGGCCGAGGTTCCTGGGTATCGTTTGCAGGAGGGTTCGTATTCACAAGGGCTTTCATTCTGTCATTATGTAAGAGTGTTGTGCTTTGATAAGAATTTTTATAAGGTGCCCGTTAGGGTTTGGGGTGTCGGTTCAGCGACTACCCGAGTTCATCATCGTTTATATGGGTTGTGTTACGGGTTTTCTTAGGTGCGCTTAAGGGTTTGGAGTTTAGCGCATGTAGGGCTTCATCAAGACTTTAAAGCATTCTAACATTCTATGGTTTAGGAGTAGGTAAGAGTTTGGGAAAGGCTTCGAACTCGGCCCCTAAGAAGCCACCAGAGCACCCTTGGGGTTTACGGTTTTAAAGTTGATAGTACTATCTTCAGGGCTTCCTAAGTTATAGTGATGGTAGACTGTGCCGCCCAAACCCTGTTGTGACTTTAGGTACCAAGGCCCCTACATTATACTTACACAAAACATACACACGCGACAGAAACCTAGACCCTGAACCCTGTCCGTCTCATCACCTGAAAAGTGAATTCTAGTTTCATTTAACTGGCGAGGAGCGAAACCCCAACTGAAACCCAGCTAGACATCCTTGTAGGCTCTACACTTGAAGAAGCGCAATCTTCAAGCCAGGTTTCTCCATCCCCCGTGGGCGTCGTGATGCTCAGAACAAAGTCAGCGCCAGATCTCGGAGTTCAGGTGTTCTATAAGGGTCTCTGGTAGGGCCCTTGTAAGAGTTGCTCTACGGGGTGACTACAAGCTTTCGTAATAAAAGGGCGACCGCAGGATTTCCTATATGAATTTAGCTCACCAGGGGACGAGGTGTCCGAGAATCTAGAGCTCAAAGACTACTGGCATAGTAAGAGCAGCGAGGAACTAAGCCTCAGCTCTGCAAACAATGCCTTATACGCGTTTAGGGCTAAGGGTTTACAATTCAGGGAATGAATGTCACTACCTTGGCTGTAGAGGCCAAGATGTTAGTCTAGGCTTCAGAGGTGTCGGCTGTAGGGCTTAAAGATAAGGGTGTTAGCTTAGGATACATAATGCTCGCGACAAGCCTTCAGGTCTAACCCAAAACCCTAAACCAAAAACTCTAAACCCTAAACCCATAAACACAAAACCCTAAACCCTAAACCCTGAACCCAAAACCCTAAACCCAAAACCCAAAGTGATCCAATTTTGCAGGGCAGAGGATTCAGGCTTTGAGGCTTCGGACACAGGGTTCTTAGGGGCATGGACTTCCGAGAGCTTAGGGTTAATGTAGGGGCCTTGGAGTACATTATACTACAATTATAATTTTTGAAAAAACAATTATAATACATAGTATATAGGTATTATTAAGGCCCCTATATTAGGTTTCAGGTTTCAGGGTTCTGTTGATGCAAGGCGCGACAATGGCGCAGCGAGGAAGGGCCCGACGACCTGGGTTCGTACAAGCGCACGGCATCGTAGCCGGAACGTGCCAGAAAGCATTAATTTCGGGTTTACGAGTTCACAGTGTAGTTCTGAGTTTCCAGGCAAGGTCGCATCCTACAGTTGACACGTCGTTCTGCGATGTGGGCTATAAACATTTAGCTACGAAGACGCCCAGCTGAAGAGGAACCATACAAGCAATCACCACACATGCGGTGTGGCAAAAGAAGTAACGATCGCCAGTCGGGCATTGTCCATATTTCAAGAGAAGCACTAGACAACTCGCCCGGCAGCAGATCGAAGAGGGGCGACTAGGTCGAGGTAGGCCGAACCTTCGCTTCTTTGGTTCTTCTAGACAGCTGTCGGGCTCACTGCAGAATTTCAGCATAAGGACAGGACTCTGAGGAAGCAAAAAGTGCACGACAACGAGCAGCAGCACAAGATACTGAAGACAAAGGGATTGCGACCTGAACCTTTAAATCCCAAACCCGACGTTCGCAGCACACCATCTGCAAGCCCCGACACAGAATTTTGCTCAACATCCAAGGCTGCCAGGATAATCTGCTGAAACCCTACCATGCTCACAAACCAATCCTCAGCATGAGCCGTAAAGCCCGGCGAAACAACAAACAATAAAAGCCCAAATACAAACCTTGAAGTATCCTAAACCGATTCTTTTGAAAGTTACGATGAGGGATCTATGCGGGCTCTTTAAAGGTTGATTAAAGGGGCCTATAAGAGATTCTAAACAGCCAGGACCCCGCGCAGGTTTGGAACTGTGCAGCGCCACTCGCCGAAGCCGCACACCCAGCGGCACGCAGCGTCCTGAACCTCGAAATCCATGAGGGTTTCATGTCTGGCTTCTTTCCCAGAGGGTCCATATATATAACCATTATGGAAATGGATCCCAAAAGACCATCCTTGCTATGGCTCCGGGGAGCTAATTCCACAAGGTAGTAGATATGAACTTTCTGGGTTTTTGAAGTTCCTATGAGAGTTCATTTAAGGGCTCTGGTACTCCCGGGTTCGCGGACTAAAGGGCTTTTTGGAGATTTAGGGGGGTCCGAAAATAGGGGACACTAATATGGTACCCTAAATAGTAGGATCCTTATTATAAGGACCCCAAAATATGGTACCCCTAATTTTCGGAAACTCCTATTTAGGGGTTGGGATCTCGAGTCTTAGGTTTAAGGCTCGCACTTCGGATTGCTGGGGTTAAGGCTCAGCCCAGAGCCCCGGGAGGATCCGAAAAGTAGATCCCTTAATGGGGGTTCCTATAAAGTATAACGGTTTAGGGTTTAGGGTTTACCCTTAGTAGTTAAGGGTCCCAAATTAGGGGATCTACTTTCTAGATCCTCCCGGGGGTCTGGGAGTTCAGTGTACGGCTGAAGCTAGAACTCTGCTGCTTCTGCCACTACCTGTAATCTCCATTGTAGTTCATTTTTGGGTTACGTTATAGGATCCTTATTATATATTTGGTTAAACCAAAAAAAGGAACTACAATGGACTATAGGTACTTGCTACTACTGCAACTACTCCTGCTCTGTGCTCTCCAGCTTCTGGACTCTCAAATTGAAGATCCGCAGTCCTATCTAACTTGCCCTGGAGCGACCCATGCGGTTTAGGGTGTATAGGGTGTTTAGATTTGTGAATTGAATTTGACAGGATTCGCCACAAATTCTAGGGGTTTGCTGCTCAAGGTTGTGCCATTTGCGGACTTGACGGCTACGGTTTGAGGCCGAAGTTGCCCTACGCCCTGCGCCCCACCCCTCGCCCCTAAACCTTAACCCTAAACCCCAAACCCTACACCCTACAACCCGGTTCTTCACAAGCTTGGGCTTTCAGGTTCTCTTTGTGGTCCAAAGTCTTTGCCTCGGCTTCAGTGGGCTGTGCGACCAAACAGAATAAACCGAGATTCCTGAGTCCCCTTTCTTAATAAGGACACCTACTATCCGGTTTTGGCAAGGGGACCCTAAAATAGAAAGGGCAAAAGGGTGCTACTCAGGAACCTATTGGACCCTAAAACCCCCTATAGATCCCTCATAGAACCCTTCAAGGATCCCTTACAGAACCCTTTAAGGAACCCTTTAAAACGGGTACTACTCATGAACCTTGAACCGCTATAAGCATAGCCCATGGCTCCCTCCGAGAAGAAGAGAAATGCAGGAAGACTGGGATCGAATTCCTTCAGACGTCACCCTACACCAAGAGACTCCAATATTCCTTAATTAAGAGGAATATTCCTTAAATCATATTAGGGATCCTATTCATATTTAAGGGATATTTCTTAACAAAGGGATCTTGGGGTCTCTGGGTACTTGTCAGGCACATACGTGCCCTGAACCACGAAGTCGAAACTGCAAAATGCGAAGCCCTAAAGCCTATAAACCAAAAGCCAAAGACCAGTTGTGGCAAGTCACGCAGTCGTGTCTGAGCCTGCAGTAAGGGCTGACAAGCACCCCCAAAAGAAAAAGGCTTCCAAACAAATCTCAAGGGCTTCATGTTTGTGATCTTGTCCTGCTTTTGGGGAACCAGGACCGGATGCAAAGCTTCTGGTCTGCGGGGCAGAGTTTGCTCACATAGGGTTTGGTGATGGAGTTTGTGAGCTTCATGCCTCGCTACTACCAGAACCTCACACAGGATGGGCCACGCTACAGAACACACATGAAACCTGTGTTCAGGAACCCCATTGGAACTGTTTAGGCTCTTTATAGTACCCCATGCTGGCCTCGCTTTCGAAGGCGTCATCATGGCCTTTCATTCAGTCTTTCGATTTATGGCTGAAGGTTCAGGGTTTGGGACTTAGGCTCTAGGATTTAAAAGTTGAGCAACTGGGGTTGAGGAAAAAGGCGCTAAACCGAGGCTCATGGTACGTAATCCGGCAGTAAGATGTATTTGGGGTTATAGGCACCATAGTTGGTGTTGTTCCAGTTCTGACCTTACGTATAAATCACTGGCCAAGTCCCCCAAGCCTTCAAGGAGAGTCCAGCACGAGTCAGCAGTTGGGCTGCTAGGTGAGGATGGAATGGCTTTGGGGCTTTGGGAGATCCTACACTGAATGCAAAGCAGATTGACCCAAACTCCTATATCTCTAGTTGATTATGTGGACAAGGTTTTCGAGTCGACTAGACCATGAACTACTTGCTGGATGAGCCTATATGCGTGAATAGGGCAGGCAGATGGCAGATGGCTTGTCCCAGATGTGATGGGAGTTTCAGAAAACGAAGAATCCCAATGTAGACCTCAAGCTCCCCCAGAGCAAGTCTCAGAAGGACCCCAACCCCTAAAAGCCCTAGAAACTCGAAACCCTAAAACAAAAAAGTTCCGAAGAAACCCCTGAACCCTAAACCTTTCTCTTCGGGCCCCCACGGATGCGAATTGTATGCTGACCTGCAGGGCCAGCGAGCTTTGGGCTTGGGGAGAATTGTGACGTAAGCCCGGGTTTAGGCTTTAGGGTTCAGCCGTTCAAGGTTTTTTTGTGTTTGCTGCAGTCTACGACTCCTAGAAAGGCCTGAAGGCCAGGAGAGACGGACCACATTATGGCTCAAACTGTTCAAGGTTTATAGGGCTGAGGCTTTAGTTTTTTGTTGGCTTTTAATTTTGGGTTTAGGAGCTTAAAGGTTGGGAGTTCTACAAAACACCTGGCACGGAGCATTACGGCCGTTCATACGGGGACCCGCCACCAAACCTCGCACATGAAAACCCTGAAATCCTACAACCAGTCACTCCAAAACAACATTTCTGTCGGGTTCGGGTATATGGGCATCTCTTGTCAAGATCTGAGATCCTATGCATGCACAAAAACATAACCCGAAGCTTCACCGGTTTGCGCTCTCCTTTTGCCCTCAGTTTAGGGTTTTGGAAGTTTGGAGGTTTAGGGTTTATAGGGGTTCCTACTCGTCTCACCTGAACTGTCCGGACAGTGCGACTCGATAAGTATTAGGACAGAACACCAAACTGGCGCAGCAACCTTCTCAAGTAAGCACATAGACACACAAGAAGTGAATGCCTTAGTTTTGGGCTCTAGCCCTTCACGATGGTTGACGAGTCGAAATCAAAAAATAGACTGACAATAACGAGAACTTTATGACGAAACCCAAAACGTGAAACCCAAACCCAAAAACACCCAACTCCCCCAAACCTCCAAAAAAGAATCCCGAAGGCAGAACCAAGAATCGCCCTACCCTAAACCCTGAACCTGCCCCCTCAAAAAACACAACAAACAACTAAAGCCTACTGCAAAAGAGCTGAACCCTCGAAGGCCACTAAACCAGAAGGAACCCTCTTGCTGTAAACCCTAAATCCCAAACGCCTGAACCCAAAAACCCCGAAACCCTAAACCCTTAAAAACCCCGAAAAAGCACCTGCGGCGAGCCGGAGCTGGAGAACGGCCTTCCGTTCGGATGCCATCGACGGTTTGGGGCATACTTGGGAGGTTTGGAGGACATAGTTAAGGTTGAAGGGTCCCTTCAAGGGATTCTTTTAGGGATCCTTTAAGGGATGCATATGAGTCCTTTAAGGGATCCTTTTCAGGGCTCCTTTAAGGGATCTGAAGCGGTACTACAAGGTTTTCCTTAAGGGTTTCCGGGTTATAATTATAGTATCATATACCCCCCAAACCCTTTTCCGATTATTAAGGCCCCTATGCTAAGGTTGAAGGGCCCCTTAAAAGGGATCTCTAGGGCTACTATAAGGGTTTAGGAAGGGTTTAGGGGTTTTCAGGGTTTGGGGGGTCTGCAGGTTCATGTACTGTATGGAATCCTTGCAGGGCTCCTTTACAGTTGAAATGTTCCTTCAAAGGTGCCCTTCAGGAGTTCTATAAGAAGTTCTGTATGTGGTTTAGGGTTGAGCTCTTGGGTTTTTTAGGGTATTGCGTATGTAGCTGCTCGTGTCTCGGGTTAGGGTTCAGGGTTTACGGCGGGGTTTTAGGGTTCAGAAATTTTGAAGCATTATTGACCCTGACCCTGTTTGTTCGGGGGGGAGGGTCTGTAGAGATCCAAACTTCTATTTATAAGTTTGTACAGGTTCGTGTGCCGAAGACATCAACCCCAGATCCAGATAGAAGTAAGGTCGAAAGATGTTAGAAGCATCTTCTTGATTGCGGGTTTAACGATGTGTAATGTCCTAAACCCCAAACCCTAAACCCAAATTCACTCCACTATCGTGGCCTTAACTTGTAACACTATAGCTATAGTCACAAGAGCACAAGGCAGCTCCGAGCTTAGAGCGCCGGTGCCGACAGCAGTGGTGTGCAGTGGCGAACGTGGTGGTGTATGATTATACCATATTGTGATATCAGATTATACCATATTGTGATATAGTATTACATGGTATGTTGAATTACGTTACACTATCTTATTTGATACTACATTCTCTTACCTTATGTTAGTTTACAATATATTCTTGTAGTATACTAGACTATATCATACTATATCATGTTACATTATATTGGATTACACTGCATTATACAGTACATTATATAACATTCATTACAATATCTTGTTATGTGGTATTATATGGTGTTATATTGTATTATATTGTAATATATTGTGTTATAACGTATCATATTATATCGTTTGATATTGTATTATAATATGGTAGTGGCGATGGTGAGCTGGGCACCGAATGTCTTTTGACAGAACAGATTTTCTCGCAGCGAAGCTTGGATTGTAGAGCTTTATTGCTGTGGTACAGCGGCTGAGCTTGATGTAGACCTCGTAGGTCCCATTAGTGCTACTGTCATCCTGGTCGCGCTTCTCTGCTTCCTGGTATTCCTTTCTTTCATGCGCCAGGAAACTGCTTTGCTTCAGTGCTCCAGTCTAAACCACAAACCTTGGTTCATTTGTGGTTGGGGTTTAGAGCTTGAAACCCTCCGCTCTCGAACGCCCCATATTGCCCCAACAAATCCAAAGGCCAAACCATAAGCCCTAAGCCACAAGCCCCGCCTGTGCATTACGTGGGCTGGCGGCGATGCCATGGGCAGCAATCGCTGGACCCGAAGCCTGTGATGTTGGGCTGCTTGTTTCGGCAGGGATTTCGGATAGAGTTTAGGTCTCGGTATTTGGGCTTATTGGGTGTTCTAGAGGGCGAGGGCAGGAGGGGTTTAATCTTGCGAATACACGAGATCTTGGGTCTTCTCGGATCGTGGAGGCGACGGCCAGCTTTTCAGCGGGGTTGTCAAGCCAAGCTCCAGTATGGAAGTCTGACAAATTGTCCTTCGTGAGTTGAGGGTCTCGATTTCTTACTGATTCAGGCACACACTCAGGAAAGTCCCAACAGAAATACTTCTTCGAACACAGCCTTAATAATCACGGAGCCTAAGACCCGCCAATGCAAAAGCCCAGTTGCAGGGTATCACTAACACCCTACTAAGCCCTTCACCTACAAACCCGTAAACAGGAAAGCCCAAAGCCTAAACCTCGAACACCAAAGTCCCTCCACCCTACGTCCACACAGCCGTAGCCTGGATAAACCCTAAATTCCCTGTTGTGGGAAACAGAGCGATGAAGAGCGATGGCCTCGACAGGCCCTCCGGATGCTCCGGCACTGGTTTCAAGCCTCAGGGAGGGATGAGTCTGGGACCCTAAACCCTAAACACCCTAAACCCCTAAACTCCCAAAACCCCAAACCCTAAACCCCAAACCCCTAAATCCCTGAACCCTAAGCCCCATAAACAGGAGCTTACAGGGGTGAAAAGCTTGTTTCAACTGAAGGTTTCGCAGGGTGTTACGGGTTAAGGGTTTAAATTTAGGGTTTAGGGTTTACAGAGGCCTTTCAACACTTTCTAGTGGTTTTAAGTCTTATAAGGTTTAGATTTTGCGAACCCGGGCTCGAACTAAAGTATTTCAACTAGTTAGCTTGAAGCAGCCCATGACGGTACGTATCAAAACGAAAGACAAAAACTCAGATGTTGGGCTTTTCACATGCATGGGAGTTTCTGCTTAGAGTGACGAGAAGATGTGCCATCCCCCGAAGCAGGGCCGCCCCGAATTTTCTGCTTCTGTGTGATGCATGCCTGCAGGAACAGTGTAAGACCCCCCTTTAGACCATAACTCGGAGCAACATGCCAGTAGCCTAAGAGATTTACGGTTTATAGGCTTAGGGCTCCTCTGCACAAAAAAGCCTGGCTTCCCAGAGCACAAGCTAAGCCAGACCGACTGCTGACTGGCTGAATCAATAATTGAAATTTGTAATTCACCACTTTATCAACGAAGAAAACTAACCTGGATTAATAAACCTCAAATGCCAACATGGCCAAGCTTCGACAAAACACCTGCTCACGATATTCTACGAATCCACTGAAACTTGAAACATAAGACACAAGCCGACTTTGGAAGACATGCTGCCAGAGATGGATGTTGGACAGCATGAAGTTGAATTGAACCTCTGCGGCGGGGGCTGAGTGTTGCACCGCAAACCTAACCTAAAGCCGAAGCCCTGCGCTCAGGTTACACTTTAGCCAGCCTTGAACATCCCTAAGGGTCCAAGTACCTAATTATCATATACTCTCCAAAATAGTAACCTACATAACTACTATCCGAAACCGAAGTACCTAATTATTGGGTCCTTTGGACCCTTAGGGCATGTTGGAGGCAATTCTTAAAACATTGTATCCCGAGTGGCATCTCCAATGTGCCAGTTTCCTTATCCCAGAGGGTCCCACATACACTACCATTATGGAATTAGGTCCCCAAAACCAAAATAGGGATGGTTTTTTTAGTGCCTAACTCCATAGGTAGTGTATATGGACCCTCTGGGTATCATTCATGTGTGCCCAATAGGGATCGTAGAGTGCATCCTCATGGGAGTTTCAGCACATTTGGGCGCCAAATCAAGGTGCCTCACCTTGATCCAATCAGCCAGAACCAACAGGAAGATGCTGCTTGTTGTTGAACCGCTCACCCTAAGCCCTGAACCCTAAACCCCAAAACCCGAAAAACCCTCAACCCCTAAACCCGACTTTGTCATCTCGTCCGAAGGCCTTGACGGGCATATAAAGCACAGAAGACAGAAGAAAGCAAACATGTTTGCTTGCCTGGCCATCACGAAGCAAAGCCGAGACGTACAGTAGGGTTTTGGGTTTAGGGCTTAGGGATAAAGTTCTAAAGCAGCAAAACGCTGCGTCAAGTGTTGGTTCAAAAGTTGGAATACGCAATTTCAGAGGTACAAGACCGGATCTTGTTTTCTCAGACACCCTAAACCCTAATCCCTCATGCTCCCATACTAAACGTAATTTCTCGGAAGCCTCCTTGAATCCTGGAGTCCTTGGATAAGTTTAGGGCTTAGGCTAATGTGGGGCCTGGTTAATTCGATTTTTTTGGGGGGTAGTTTATACTATAGTTCTAACGAGGAACCCTAATATAAGAAATCATATAGGTAATTGTGTAAGCTTCTACATTAAGACTTTGTTCAATGACTCCGACTTGTGTCGGAAGCTTCAGATCTAACGTTGAGAGCACCCTTCGCGGTACGAAACCGCGCGAGGCCCCGAAAAGCCCGGAAGCCCCAAACCCCAAACAGAGCCTAAATTACAAACCCTAACCCTAAACCGTCCTAAACCCTAAACCCTAAATCCTTGCAAAGACTCAAGCTTCACCCAAAAAAGGAACCCTAAGCGGCCCTAGAGCATTCAGAACCTTAGCCGGAAAGCCAGTTTATGGAAGCGAAAAGCATTACCTACTTGTCGGGTATCATGGGGAACCAAAGGTTAACCTTTTTCATAACATAAGGATTATATAGGGCTTATACAATCCCAAAAGGTTAAAGGTGACCTACTCTACTACTAGCTTAAACTACCAAACCCTAGTTTTTTGTAGGTTCTTACTATAAACCCTAATATGGAATATTATAGGGACCCTGCAAAAAAAGTAGGTTTTGGTAGGTTAAGGTAGGCTTAAAACCTCGGGATCCGAAGCTTGTGAGACTTCGGGCCCTGTGCGGGTTGAGGTTTTGGATTTGGGTGTAGATGCCTGGATAAATAAAGCCCCATTTGGTTTAGGGTTTAGGGTTTAGGGTTTAGGGTTTAGGAGGAGGCCTGAGATTGGGCCATTTGGGAGTTTCCGAAAATTAGGGGTACCTTATATTTTGGGTCCTTAGAATAAGGATCCTACTATTTAGTGTACTATATTCGGGTGCCCTATTTTCGGAAACTCCCATTTCTTGAAAGGCCCTAGAGTGAGCCCCAGCAAGTTGGAACATTGATTCAGAATGATTCGTGCTGGGATTCCCTATGCGAAACCCTAAAGGCATGAGGATAATGATGTTCCGACTTTCTGGCTTCTACTGCAATAAGTAATGACAGGAACCCGGCTACTGTACAATACCTACTGTGGGAGAGGGGTTCATTCATCAGTGGGTTGAAAAGAAACACAACAGCAAACTAGACTACGCCCCTTCTCCTTCCATACTTGAAGGGGCAGGGGACTTGGTAAGTTGGTTATAAGTAGGGTTATAATTAGGGTAACTCCATTTAGGGCACTTATAACTCTACGTATAACCTACTTACTAAGTCCCCTGCCCCTTCAAGTAGTCTCTGCGCCTTAGGACTTCAACCAACCAAGGCCGAATGCCCCGCTCAAAGCTAAAAGCCCCTGGACCTTCTGCTGATGATACAAACCCTGCATTACCTTAAGGGCCCTAGACTATGGGGATTATGGTTATATTCCTTACTATTTGTAATGCAGGATATATATATATATATACATTATCAACAGTTACACCCTGAACCCCGGCGTCTTTCCAGAGACTCCTAAGCGGCACTAGGTGAGGAATATACATACGGTTGATGATATAGACCCCGCAGGACCCATAATAAGGAATATACCATAATCCCCATAGTCTAGGGTCCTTAATGTAATGCAGGATTTATATCATGAACCGTTTCTCTTGAGTTCATCTGTAAGTATATTCCGGAAACTAAACCCTAAACCCCTAAAGTCCTGAAGCTCAAACCGTAAGCCCTTGAATAGCTATAGAGAGTACAACCGGGATCCCAAAAGATTACCGAGCACTAGACTTAACCGAATATACGGCATGTCGCCGGATGGTAGTTAGAGTAACAATCCTCCTACCATAAATACCCTGTCTGTAGAAGCCTTAAAACACAGCATAGAAGACCCTCAAAGCGGAAGCCCTGGCGTCTCCAGAGAGAACCTTAAACCCGAAACCCAAGACCTTAAACCCTTGACCCCTAGACCCGAAACCTTAAACCCTAAACACTGAAACCCTAAACTTCCCTCAACCGTAAACCCTAAACCCTAAAACGCCACCTCCGCCTCCACGAGCGAGTCGTCTGCCAAGGTCAAAGGAATAGAGCTGCTGGTTCCCCCCGATTGCCCTGGCACTTTTTAGGGTTTAGCGATTTATGGACTTTTTGTTAATGGTGGTTTAGTGTGTAGGGCTTTGGGTCTTTTATGGAGGCTTGCGCTGAGTTCACAGGAACGCACACACAATAGGATTGAGAACGCCCGCTTTAGGCTTAAACCCTAGAAGGAGCAGGTTTGGGTGGTTTGGCCGACAGAGCCGGCCCTTGGAGGGAAAGAACCAGGAAAAGCCTTCGAGGCCTAAACAGCTGATCGCCACACTACCTTTATCTCAAGGTAACTTCGCCTATATGTGTGCGCTATTCGGCGGCGAATCCTGAACCCTAAACCCAAAACCCTAAGAACCCTTACTAAACCCTAAAATCTTATAAACCCTAACAGCCCTGAACAAAGTTTGCACCGAGTTTGGAACTAGAGCCAGCCGCACTCCTGGCACTTGCGCAGCGTCTAAACATCCCTTAATTGAGGCAAATTACCTCAAATTATGGTATCATACTTGGCAGGTGAGATTGACGGAACTCAGAGACTCCCAATATCCCTTAATGAAGGGATATACCTCAAATTATGGTAGGATCCCTCATATGATTGAAGGAATATTCCTTAATTAAGGGATACATTGGAGTCTCTGGGAACCCTAAACCCATCGACATCGACAGCTGCCTGTGTTCACACGGGCGTCCGCGGTCGCCACAGCGCTTTCTCTGAAGGCGTCGGCGGCCTTGGTCGAGAGGTCCTGAAGCGATCCTCAGTTCAGTTCCCAGACCCCCGGGAGGATCCAAAAAGTAGATCCCTTAATGGGGGTTCCTGTAAAGTACCCTTAGTAGCTAGGGTCCCAAATTAGGGAATCTACTTTTTAGATCCTCCCGGGGGTCTGGGTTTGGGAACCATGGCAATTAGTGGGGCTTATATAGAGTCTACTATAGGGATCCACTTGAAGGGGCAGGGGACTTAGTAAGTAGGTTATAAGTAGAGTTATAAGTGCCCTACATGGAGTTACCCTAATTATAACCAACTTACTAAGTTCCCTGCCCCTTCAAGCATTCCCCCATTCCCTACGAAGAGCCAGGGAGAGCAGACCTTGAGAGTTCCTCTACGGTGTCCTTTAAGGGTGTCCTTTAAGGGTGTCCTTTAAAGGCTCCTTGAGGGATTCCGCTAAGGGTTTCGTTTGAGGGTCCTTTCGGGTCCTTTTCAAGTTCTATCTGGTTAAGGGTTTTCAGGCTCTATGTGCCCATATAGTATATAATTAGGCATGAAAGCGGGTCCTATAACGGTACTCCAATGCCTAAGCATAGGTTACCATGGAGCTTTAGGATTTGTAAACAAACGGCGAGCTTTACTACCCCATAAACCAAACACCTTATACCGAGTACATCCCTTCTGTTAGCGTTTATGATCGGCATTTACGCCACAACGAAGACTCTATCAAGATGGTACTTCCAACACGCTGAGCCCTAAAACATCAAGCTCTGAACCCCAAACCCCTGCACTCCGCTGAAGCCTTGTACCCCAACCACGATATCCCAGAATGCTGCTGCCACCTGCACGCATCCCAAACCCTCAGGACCTCGAACCGCGAATTAAACTCTAAAGCGCTGAAGCCTGACCTTCTGAACCCCCCACACCCCAAACCCCACCCCAAGACTCCAAAATCCTCACAAAATATCGGAAATCCAGGCCCTGAAACCCTGAAGGCCCCCCCCAAAAAACAATCAAATACCCTGATCTTCTTGCAACTGGGGGGCCGGAGTCAGTCCAACACTCGGTCATGGCAGCAAGATCGGCACTTGGCGTCCTCTAGTCTTGAAATCTTCCCTTCCCCCTAACATTTGTTGATTTAGGGGGTGTTGAGTAAAGGAGGGAAGCACTTAATACTTAATACCTATTTCGGGCTGTTTGAACTCTCAGGGCCTAAGCGCTGACACACGTGTGCCCTAAGGCTTTGCGGACCTGTGTTTTTGGTTTAGAGTTTAGTGTTTAGGGGTTGAAGGCTTCCGCGCCCAACGAACATACTTTTGACTTGTGGAGCGTGCTGTGATTTGCATACGGCCTCGGATCTTACAGTACGAAGTGTGGGGGCTAAGCGGCTTTGGGTTTATAGGATTTTGGGTTTAGGGTCTAGGGGATTAAGATTTAGGATTAAGGGCATTTATCTCTTGAATTCAGTGCTTAGGATCTGAATTTTGGTGAGGGCTTACCGACCTCTCCCTTGTGCAGCCAGCATGCACTTGCAGCAGCCAGTCGAAGGATGCGCATCCTGGCAGGACGAGCCCCCAACCCCTCAACCGGTCGACCCCTAAATCTTGAACACCCACAAGCCCGAAACTGCTGCCCCCTACCAGCACCCCCCCGGTACCCCTTAATAGAGCCCTTATGCTCCTTGATAGTGGGTATTAGGGTATAATAAAGGGCAGTTGGGGGGTGCTGGTACAAGCCTGTGAGTAATGAGGTAATTACATTAATTACACCATCTGGCACTACAAAGAGCGATACGAGGTGCAGGGAGGATGAACGCAGCCCTAAACTGACCACAGTCAGGGCCAGGGGCGGACAGGTTGAACTGCCCGCTATTTGTCGTTGTCATGCACAGGCCCGCAGTTTCGAGTGCGAGAGCTGTATGTATAGTATGAGCAAGTATATGAATTTATATGTATAATGTTATGCATAGAAAGACTTAGATAAACAGAAAGATGAATGGATAAGTAAACTGATAAACACATACTTATGTCTATACATATATATATAACCCCTTGTATACATGTCAGACTTTATGGAGTGCAGCACACTCGGCATGAATCCCAGTCTGTCTGCTGTGTGTCGAGCATTTTCCTGAACTCAAGCAAGAAGTCACCGCTATCCTACATAAACTTGACGGCATCCTCAGAATAAACCTCTGACGAAAACCCCACACAATTTCGACTGACTCGTTTTTTAAAAAACCCTAAACCCTAAACCCTAATATCTGCAATAAAAGCCAACGATTATGCACCCACCAATGAAACCTCGGAGCGCCATGAACTCTCCCAAGCCCTGGTATTTCTAAAGTCCTAGATGGACATCTTAAGGGCCCTTTAATAGAGTCCTTATGGCCCTGAATAGTGGGTATTTGGGGTATATTAGAGGGTACTTGGGGGTCTAGGTAGACTCATATTAACCCTACCTCCTAGATTACAGATTCGAAGAAACCCTAAGTGGGACCAAGGTGTGATCCGGAAAAAGCCTGCCAAGGACTTATCAACCCCGAACCTAACTTGCAGCTAATCTGCCGAGACCCATACTTCATAAAGTAGCCCTAAACCCTATAGGCTAAACCCCTAAACCCTAAACTCCAAAAACAAGCAGGGGCACGGGGCACGTTTCGATTCAAGTCTATGCCGGCCTGCACCGGCAGCGATGCGGTGCTCCCGGTGAAAAGACACCCACCTAAGGTTTCAGGCTTTAGGACTTCCGGGCACCTAAACCCTACAGTAACGAGCCTTTACCCTAAACTTGGGGTTTCACGTTTTAGGGGTTTGGGATTTAGGACTTTAGCGCTTCCGCATTGGTCTTTGGGGTTTAGGGTTGGGGGGTGCAGGGCGTGGGGTTTAGGGTCTTGGCGTTGAAATTGTGGAGATTAGCCTTGCAGAGGGGCTTCGGAGGTTTTGGCTCAAGGCGCTTCGGCATGATCACAGCGCTCTCACGGGGCTTCGACGTTCTATGGGAAGCTGCTCAACATCGCTTGACAGGAGTAAACAACAGGATGCAGAATCTCCGGTCGTACTGTATAAACAATAGTACATTTGCCTAGTCAGCCGTATCTAATTTTGGGGTCTCGTCTGCAAAAGCATATGTGCCGCTAAGATGAAAGCGATTACTGGGTGTTGAAAGTCCTCAGTTGGATCTGCAAGTAACTCTTCGGAGTTGAAGCTCTTGCATCATGTTCTTTCATGTTCAACCCTACACCCGGAACAACGGAGCCCCGAACCCTGAAACCGCTCAAAACCCATTACGCTGTCACCCCGTAGCCCCAGTAAACCCCGCACTGCAAATCCTGAATCCGAAACTCCAACCCGAATTCCAGGACTCGCACCTTAAAGGATAGCGTAAAGTAACCCTATAAGTCCCTGACTAAGGCATCCCTTTAAGGGATCCTGTAAGGGACCATTGCGGGCTCCCTTATGGCATTCTTGAAGGGCTCCTCTTGAAGATGTTACTAACGGATCCCTGAAAGGAGCCCGAAACCCTAAACCCAAAGCCCCTAAAGCCAAAACCCCTAAACCCTAAGCTGAAACCCTAAACCCTAAGCTGAAACCCTAAACCCTAAACCCTAAGCTGAAACCCTGAACCGTGAACCCTAAACCCTAAGCTAAAACCCTGAACCCTAAACCCTAAACCCTAAGCTGAAACCCTGAACCCTAAACCCTAAACCCTAAGCTGAAACCCTGAACCCTGAACCCTAAACCCTAAGCTAAAACCCTGAACCCTAAACCCTAAGCTAAAACCCTGAACCCTAAACCCTAAACCCTAAGCTGAAACCCTAAACCCTAAACCCTAAGCTGAAACCCTGAACCCTAAACCCTATAAGCTGAAACCCTGAACCATATGCCCGCGCCAGGCGGCGGCCGGTACCAGCTTCGAGATCTGCTTGCTTTGCCAAGCAGATCGAGTCAGCCATACCTGATTTGGCACTGCTAGCCATGGGGCACAGTATATAATGGAGTTACCCTTAACCCCTAGCGCGCGACCCCGGCGGGCCCCGCGGCGGTCTTCGGGGGGGACGGTCCTTGCGAACGGAGGCGCTTCTTTACGGGCCGGAGGCGCTTACGGGACGCCTCCTTACGGGGCGGAGGCGCTTACGGGACGAGCCCTATTACGGGCCGGAGACGCTTACGGGACGAGCCTCCTTACGGGACGAGCCTCCTTACGGGACGGAGGCGCTGGGACGGGCCGGAGGCGGAGGCGCTTACGGGACGAGCCTCCTTACGGGACGGAGCGTTTTATCGGGAGGCGCTTACGGGACGAGCCTCCTTACGGACGGAGCTTACAGGACGAGCCTCCTTACGGGACGAGCCTCCTTGCGCGGAGGCACTCACAGACGAGCCTCCTTACGAACGGAGGCGCTGCGGAATCGGAAGCGCTTACGGGACGAGCCCTATATATTACGGGCCGGAGACGCTTACGGGACGAGCCTCCTTACGCGCCGGAGGCGGAGGCTTACGGGACGAGCCTCCTTACGGGACGGAGGCGGAGGCGCTTACGGGACGAGCCTTACGGGACGGAGCACCGATTACGGGAGGCGCTTATTTATACGGGCCGGAGACGCTTAGGGGCGAGCCTCCTTATGGACGGAGGCGCTTACGGGACGAGCCTCCTTACGGGACGGGCCTCCTTGCGCGGAGGCACTCAGACGAGCCTCCTTACGAACAAGGCGCTTACAAGACGAGCCTCCTTACGCGCTGGAGGCGGAGGCTTACGGGACGAGCCTCCTTACGGGACGGAGGCGCTGGGACGAGCCTCCTTACGGGCCGGACGAGCCTCCTTACGGGACGGAGCGCTGATTACGGGAGGCGCTTACGGGACGAGCCTCCTGGGCCGGAGACGCTTACGGGACGAGCCTCCTTACGGACGGAGGCGCTTACGGGACGAGCCTCCTTACGGGACGACCCTCCGTGAGTGCCTCCTCACACTAACGGGACGAGTCCCTCACGGGACGGGCGCTTACGGGACGAGCCTCCTTACGGAGGCGCTTACGGGACGAGCGTCCTTACGGGCCGGAGGCGCTTACGGGNCGGGACGGGCGCTTACGGGACGAGCCTCCTTACGGAGGCGCTTACGGGACGAGCGTCCTTACGGGCCGGAGGCGCTTACGGGACGAGCCTCTTTACAGGCCGGAATTACGAGCCTCTATACGGGACGGCCCCTTACCGCGAGACCCCGGCGACCTCCGAGGGCGGTATACGGCCCGTAATTCAGAGACCCGCAAGGAAGCTCGTCCCGTGGCCCGTAAATCAGAGCCCCGCAAACTGGGGCTCGTCGGGCAAGCGCCTTCGTCCCGGCGCCCCGTAATCCCCCTTTATCGTCCTTCCCTGTCAAGGGTCCTGTAAGTCCATAAGGAAGCTCGTTCCTTAAGCGCCTCCATCCCAGGGAGAGTACCGTATAAAGGAGGCTAAAGCTCGTCCCGTAATTCAGAGCCCCGTAAAGGGGGGCTCGTCCCGTAAGCGCCTTCGCCCCGGCGTCCTGTAAGCTTTGTCGTCGTCCATAAGCCTCCGTCCTGCAACTCAGAGACCCGCAAGGAAGCTCGTCCCGAGGCCCGTAAATCAGAGTCCCGTAAAAGGGGAGCTCGTCCCGCAAGCGCCTTAGTCCCGGCACCCCGCGAGCACCCTTTGTCGTCCTTCCCTGTGAAGGGTCCTGTATAATTGAAAGTCCGTAAGGAAGCGCGTCCCGTAAGCGCCTCCATCCATTAAGGGAGAGTACCGTATTAGGGAGGCTAGTCAAGTCCCGTAATTGGGAGTCCCGTAAGAAGGCTCGTCCCGTAAGCGCCTCTGTCTCGTAATTCAAGGAAGCCGTAAGGAGGCTCGTCCCGTAAGCGCCTTCGTCCCCCTTTGTCGTCCTTCCCTGTGAAGGGTCCTGTAATGAGGCTCGTCCCCTCTAACCGTAACCGCCTCCGTCCTGTGAGGGAGAAAACGGCAAGGTCCCGCAAGGAGGCTCGTCCCGTAAGCCTCTGTCCCGTAATTCAGAGCTCGTCCCGTAATTCAGAGTCCCGTATACAAGGGGGCTCGAGCGCCTTCGCCCCGGCTTCCTGTAAGCTCCCTTTGTCGTCCTTCCCTGTGAAGGGTCCTGTAATTGAAAAGTCCCGTAAGGAGGCTCGTCCCGTAAGCGTCTCCGTCCCGTAATTCAGAGTCCCGTAGATATAGGAAGCTCGTCCCGTAATTCAGAGCCCCGTAAGGAGGAGATAATAGCTCAGGCTACTGCTCAGGCTGGCATGTAAGTCGACTGGAGAGCTCGTGACGCCTTGTGAAACAACTCGACGTATCCCGCGCGCCTGCACGTGGCCCAAGCGAGAGGCCTCGTGGCCTCGTGGACGTGCTCGGCCTGAAGTTGCTCAGGCTCGCTTGCTAAATTTGCCAGGGCCGTCCCATGCGTTTGCTTCTGCAAGTTTTTGTCTGCTTTCCAAATGCTCGAGACCCTGCGAGGCTCGGACATTGTACTAGAAAAAGTATACCCAACCTAGACTCCAGCAAGCCTGGAACGTTACACTAAAGTACGTTGTCGTGTCTTCCAAAGCGCTGTGCTGAGGCGCATCCACGAAGCCGCAATTTGTTATGGGTATACAATTGCAAGGACCAAGGGTCTGGAAGCGAACGGTCGAAAGCGGGTCAGTCTTGCCCGGGAACCCAGAACTGGGTTCGAGATGAGCCTCGTGCGATGAGCTGCAACAGGGATGTCACCTTGTCTCGCGAGGTACGGGACGGAGGCGCTGAAGGGCCGAGACTTTGACGGGACTTCTTCATTACGGGACGGATGCGCTTATGGGACGAGCCTCGGGACTCTTAACGACAGGACGGGGACGGGGACGCTTACGGACCGACCCTCCTTGCGGATCTTTCATTACGGGACGGAAACGCTTACGGGACGAGCCGCGTTACGGGACGGGGACGGAGGCGCTTACGGGACGAGCCTCCTCACGGGACTCTTATACTTACACGGAGCGTTACGGGACGAGCTTACGGGACAAGCCTCCTTATACGGGACTTATATAATTACGGACGGAGGCGCTTCTTGCAGGTTTCTCATCGGGACGGGGACGGAGGTGCTTACGGACGAGCCTCGCGACTCTTAATTACGGGGCGGAGACACTTACAACACGAGCCGCTTTACGGGACTCAAAAATGCGGGACGGAGGCGCTTACGAGCTAGCTCTTTACGGGCCTTCTTGCATATTGCCCCTTGTGCACAGGCCCTGGCAATACCAAAGCTCTGTTTGGGGAGGGTGTTCCAGCTCTCCACTCTAGGTGTTAGCTACGCTTACTGGACGAGCCTCTTTACGGGACCCGTATACGGGACGAGCCTCCTTACTTATAGGACGAGCCTCCTTACTTACAATTAGGCGACGGAGGCACTTACGGGACGAGCCTCTTGACGGGATTGCTTAATTACGCGACGGAGGCGCTTACGGGACGAGCTTACGGGACAGGCCTCCTTAGGGGCCTTGATTACGGGNGAGCCTCTTGACGGGATTGCTTAATTACGCGACGGAGGCGCTTACGGGACGAGCTTACGGGACAGGCCTCCTTAGGGGCCTTGATTACGGGACGGAGGCACTTACGGGACGAGCCTCATGGCGGGATCTAGTTGCGGGACGGGGACGGAGGCACGTCAGACGAGCCTCTTTACGCGACTCTTAACTATGGTACGGAGGCGCTTGCGGGACGAGCCTCACTACGGAACTCTTAATTGCAGAGCAAAGACGCGCTTACGGGACGAGCCTCCTCCGGGACTCCACGCGAGCCTCCTTGCGTTACGCTTTTAATTGCGGGACGGAGGCGCTTACGGGACGAGCCCGTGACGGGACTTCTTCATCGCGGGATGGAGGCGCTTACGGCGCTTGCGAGATGGGACGAGCCTCCTTACGGGATTCTTAATTACGGGACGGAGGCGCTTGTGGGATGAGCCTGGTGCTCAGATTACTGCACCGCGCACTTGAGACTGCCGGAAGTGGTGCAGCAAACTGAAAATGTTCTAAACCCGTGATAAAAATTACTGCGGGTGATTGGGGTGGGATTCGCTGCACTGGAGCGGCCCGACTGGCGCGGGGTCGGGACGCCGGCACTGACACACACCCTGAACCCTTAACCCTAAGCTGAAACCCTGAACCCTAAACCCTAAACCCTAAGCTGAAACCCTAAACCCTAAACCCTAAGCTGAAACCCTGAACGCTGAACCCTAAACCGTAAGCTGAAACCCTGAACCCTAAACCCTAAGCTAAAACCCTGAAACCCTCAACCCTAAACCCTAAGCTGAAACCCTGAACCCTAAACCCTAAACTCTAAAGCTCCTAAAGCCATAGCCCCTAAACCCTAAACCCTAAACTCTAAAGCTTCTAAAGCCATAGCCCCTAAACCCTAAACCCTAAACTCTAAAGCTCCTAAAGCCATAGCCCCTAAACCCTAAACCCTAAACAGTAATCCCAAAGGGCCCCAACAAGCCCACAACTCAACGCCTCGATGTGAATAGCTCTGAGGCTCCGACAGATTTCCTCCACCCTGCACGGTTTAGGGTTTAGGGTTTAGGGTTTAGGGTTCAGGGTTTACTTTAAGGGTTCCTTTCAGGGTGCTTGTTATATAATTAGGGCTCTATATTACACAATTGAGAGAATTTAAACAGTGTCCCAAATCCATACCTGCTTGAAATGCCTGGGGTTTCGGGTTTCGGATTTAGGATTAACTTAGAGTTTGGGGTTTCGGGTCTGGGCATAGGGTTTGAGACATGGGGTTTAGGGTTTAGGGTTCCGGGCGCAATTACCTGCAAAGGAGCTCTTCAAGTTTCGTGTCCTCAACGGCACAGAAGGCACGACGCCCAGCATTTGGTGAGAACGTGCTCTGTCCACCAACCCAAATTTGCGCGATATCCCCCTTCCCGTTAAGGCTTCCTGCAAGGCTTTAAGGGACAGCATGACGGCTATTACAACGGTTTCTTTACGGTTTCTACGACAAGGGTTATTTTGACAAAGGTTACTGGTTATTTTAAGTCTTTCAGGGTTGATATGAGTGTGGTATAACGGCTTTGGGTTTGGGCTTTAGGGCTTACGGAGTTTGGATGTAGTGCTTGGAGGACTTAGGGCCGTTTGGGGCCAGGTTTCGCTAAAACACAAAGCACTAACAGCCTACAAACACCAGCCTCCGGACGCTACAGCCCGAAGGCTTCTGAAACCCAGGCGAAACATAATCGGTTCAGTTTAGGGTTTCAGGTATCCGGGTCCCGTTAAGAAGGAAGAGAGGATCCGTTTCACGAACAGCTTCCAAAACCACAATAGGTGAGCCAACATGTTGCCTGGGGGAAAAGGCTTGGGGCTTGGGGTGTTATGCCTTCAAGCCCTAAACTAAATGAAATTCGCAGGACACAAGACCCCGAATCCATAAGCCCTGCAACCCAAGCCTTACGTCCTCAACAAAGCTCCTCTAAAAACAAACCCTCGACCCCAGCCTGAGATAAATCCAGAGCCCTCGACAGAATCCCTTGGCCCATGAAACCATAGACCCTGAATTGAATAGACCCTCGGCCCAAAGCCCTCAACATCTCCGCCACAACCATAAGAGCATAGACTCTATACACAAACAAACCCAGGCCCAAAGCCCTCAACAAAACCCCCTCAACCATGAGACCCTACACAACCCTATGTACTGTAAGCGCTCAACCCCACGCAGACACGTGGGACCTCCAAGGAATAGCTTGCTGCACGTCCACCTGCGGAACCGAGAATGTGAGTGTGCACCTGGCAACAGACAAGGGGCTTCAGGATATGCGGCTGTGGGATAAAGGACTCTAGGCTTTAGGGCTTGGGGGTTCAGGGCTTTCAGGGCTTATATAGAGTTTATGCAAGCAGTCCCAACGGACCATCTGTAAATCGAGTTTTGGATTTAGAGTTCAGAGCTCTGCATTTCAAGCATAGCGCAAAGGCTTCAGGATGTATATCGTGACCTTGATGCGGCAGTCCAGGAAAGCCGTGTTACCAAACCGTAAACCTTGAATCCTACATGCTGATCTCGAAAACCTGAACCCGCTAAACCCTACAATCTCGAAAACCTGAACCTCCGCCCAGGAGCCTTGCCTAGGTCCTGAACACCTAGGTTCCCCAGTACCGCTTAATAGTAAGGGTACGCTTTTTCCTACTATTCGGTGTTAATAAGGGAAACCAAAAAGAAATTTTGCAAAAGAGTACTACTGAACCTTGACCCGAACTGTACTATATAATAGGGGCCTTAATAACTAGAATAGGGTTTTGGGGTATATTTTACTATAGTTATTATAAGGAACCCCCCAAAACCCTATTCTAACTAACAAGGCCCCTATATTCGAGATTTCGGGTTTGAGGGACTTCGGGTTGAGGGTAGCGACCACACACTAAACGCCGCCAAGCTGGCTGGGACAACCGGCTGGTGGCCACTGTCCTCCAAAACCACCTGGTTCCGGGTTTGGGGTTTAGGGTTTAGAGTTCGGGGTGTGGGGTTCGAATTCCTGCTGTTTTGCAATGAATGAGCTCCGGATTCTAAGGAGTATCCATATGTCAACGGAGCCTTCTAGGTTGCTGCAACTTCCTTCCCGCTAGTTTGGGGGTCATGTTTTAGGGTTCAGGGTAGGCCTGGGATGGACTTGATTCTTCCGAACGCAGGGGGAATAGCCCGATATATCTTTCCTGCAAGCCCTCGCGCCTCTACAGATTCAGCATTGGCGGAGACCACTGCGATCCTAGACGGTACGGGTTCACAGTTTGGGGGTTTAGGGTGATGAGGGGACTTGGGAGTTAAATAGGACTACAAGTAGAATTACTTACAACACTACAAAGCACCTACTACTCCGTACCTACTGTCTACAGGGCTACAGGGGCCTCTGGTGAGAAGCTACCGATGGTAAATGTCGCTTTCATCGAGGGTACGAGTACTATACCTGTGTGCGTATCCCAAAATTCTGCCTTCTCAGGAGATGCTCCTCAGATAGACCAGCAAACATGCGACAGACGCAGTAGGCAACCTAAACTCCCACTCAAAGCCCGAAACGGCATCCAACAAAATTGAACTTGACCGGCCCAGTCGACCCCCTGAACCTAAATATCAATACCTAAACCCTTACAGTAAACCCCATAAAGTTGGAAACCGGATTAAGGCCAAATGGTGCTGGGAAGGATTGAGGCTGTGGGGTTTCCAACTTTTGGGCTTCTACTGCAACCCTAAACCGGACATAATGTGTATGGTTATGCGTATGATGTAGGATCTTCGGCTGCGGGTCTGAAGATATGGCTTTGGGCTTAAGGGCTTAGGCGTTGGGTGTAAGGGTTTAGGCTTTTGGGTTTGGGTTTAGGATTTTGGGCCGAAGGCTTCATGGCTTTGGTGGGCTTGGTCTCAAAAGGGTAGGAAGTGGAGGACAGACCCAAACGGACCCAAACCCTAAACCCTAAACCGAGTTGAGTTTGGTCCTACAAGCGGAGCACCTAGACACAGGCATCCGGAAGAGACCACGCGATCCTACAGAGAGATTCAGAGAATGAGCAGCTCCCCAGAGGACCCGGGACCCCTTCGTTGAGTTCTATAATCTAAATCATGCTGATGACCCTGCCAGACTGAAAGCGTCTTCCGTTGTTGAAGGAAACCATCCACAGATCTCTAGAGCTTCGACCTTCTGTCGACAGGTGACTGGGATGCGAACTCCGGGGTTATCTGTCGTTGGGCTTCAGGATTTGCCAAAGGTCAGGGCGAGTGCTTGATATTTTTGAATGTACTGTGCTCTTAAGCCCCAGGCCCCCGAGCAGAGACCGTGCATGGTCTCGTTACACCGTAAACCCCAAACCCATCATGGTGCCTGATCAGTGACCGCGCCGGCACGCGCATGAACACCTTCTTGCCTGGGATTGTGTGCTTGGTGTCACCCAACCGCACCCTGATGAAGATCAAAACCCCCAAACCCTGAACCCAGGGATAAATAAAATCTAGATACAAACCAATGCTCCTAAAAGACCTACCTACCTGTCCTGGGCTTTTAAGTAACCAGGGAGAAAAAATATAAACTTTTGGTTCATAATGGTTCCTTTAAGAAAAAAGTATTAAAGTATGGTACTCCAAAGCCCAGTGTCTCCACCATTCTAACCGCTCGCAATCCCGTTCACTAACCTACAGGGCCCGCCTCATCGTTTCAAAGATAGCATGGTGTAAGAATACTTCTTTTGTTAAAGCATAACAGAGTTTAGACTGACATAATTTACTAATACTATAGTGTAATCTATCATAATAGATTGAAGAGCTCTTGAGACCAAAGCGCCAGTCTTAAGGCCTAGCCTGCTAAAAAGTGCAGGCGTGCTTAGTTTAAGGGGCTCGAGAGTGGGGGGAAGGTAGGGTGGAATTGGCACATGAGGGTCCTCATATAAGGAATCCTTGATCCTACCTGCATTCATCCTACCTTTTGTGGCCCCTGATTAACCCTAAGGGTCCATGTACTCGCACTCCCTATGTAGGGACATTGGCCCCAAAGGATGTACTGTTTGGGCACATGGACCCTTAGGATTAAGTGTGTGTACACTTGGGTTTGGTGCTCCATGCTGTAGGTTACGGTTGTAGCAAACTTTGCCATGCGGCTCACCAACGTCTGAGGGCTAAAAGCCCACGGCTAATCTCTCTTCTCGATGACCCAGCTCAGATTTTGCAGAGTTTGCAGTGGGCTCGGATCGTCTGTAGCGCGTGCCGCAGGGTGTTGTTTTCCTGTGCCTGCGTTACCAGGACGGCGTTGGACCACACAGAGAAGACGACGTGCTTCAGCGAAGCATTGCTGTTCCCATGAAGTTTGAGAAGCTCTTCAACCACTCATCTTTATCACCGCGGACCTTGTCAGATATCTCACAGTCCCTTCACCCTAAACCCCACGCCACAAACCTTAAACACTAAACCCTAAGATCTATATACGGAGGATTGAGGGAACTCCGGTTTAGGATTTGGGATTCAGTGGGTTGAGGCTTAGGAAGTTTAGGGTTTAGGGTAAAGGCTAGCAGCCTCCAAATACGGGCCGTTGCTTTTGGGTAAATGTGGGTGTCTAAGCAGGAGTTGCGTCTGAGGCTGTAGAGTTGAGTCTGGGTCTGAGGCACATTAAAATTAAGTGACAATGAAACAGCTTGCTGGGTCCTAGAGGCACATTAAGATTAAGTGACAATGAATGAAACAGCTTGCTGGGTCCTAGTTAAGGGGGCCTTAATAATTACAATAGGGTTTTGGCCTCCTTTATAGTCTAATCATGATAGGGAACCCTGGGGACTAATGTTGGTAGGGAACCTTGGGGACTAATGTTGGTAACTACGGCTGATGGACAAAATCCTGCATGACCCTAAGGACCCTAAACTATGGGAATTATGGTATATTCCTTATAATGGGTAATGCAGGATTTTGTCCATCAGCCGTATTTCAGCTTCTATTGAATCTATACGGAGTCGGAGCTCTACAATCCATTGGAGTTTCCGTAGGTTCGCCCTAAATCCTAAACCCTGCCCAGTTGCGGCCGTCGTGGATGTCCGTCCTTGTCTAAGCGAAAAACTCACACCAAGCGCTATCGGGCTCAGAAGGTCCGGGGTACAGTGGGCATACAGGCTTATAAAGGGTTTCGGGGTTAGGGTTTATAGACGCCGTAAACCCTAGGCCTCGAGCCTTAAACCTTCAATCCTAAATCCCAAACACACAACAACCACAAGGCAGGGGAGTGTAGCAACAAGTTGCGAACAAAAGAGACCTGCTAAGGGATTTGCATCTTTGAGCATGAGGTGGCCCAGTCCTTTCAAGGATTTGGTTGAGAGGGCCAGAATTCCTGCGACGCGACACAGCCAAAGCTCTAGAAGAGCTATGGCCAAGCACAAATTAAAAAAGTTTGATAAGGAGACCCCTCACTACCCGCTTGGAGGCTAACAGACACTATACCTATAAAGGGGATCCCCAAAATGTATTGGTAATTATTTACAGGCTTCGTGGAGTATGCAAGACTGTCAGCACAGGATGTCACTCAACATTAGGGTGCTCAGCCCTAAACCCTAAGCCGTCGCCTGAAAAAAGCTCTGAATTGAAGACGTCAGACTCGCCCTGAACCCTAGGCCCCTGTAATATAGGAGCCTTGATAACTAGAATAGGGTTTTGGGGCATAATATACTATAATTACGATAAGGAACCCAAAAAGTATTATAGGTAATTATTGAGGCCCCTTTTTTAAACACTCTCCCGGCGGCGCCACGAAATCCTAAATCCATACACCAAATCCGAGCCCCGCGAGTCGTGTATCCTCTCAAACCACCCACCAGTGGTGACTCATTATCATCATTGCAAAACCCTAAACCCTAAACCCTATTATTATGGTTACAGACGAGAAGGCTGTGGGTTCGTATGTTTCTCCAGAGTTATTTCAGTTGAAACCGAAAATTCCAACGATCAAAGGTCTCAATGCCCGCTGAACTGTAGCCCCTGACGACGAATGACGACGACTCGTTCTTCCAAGTCGCAGCATCACGCGTTGCCTCGCGGGGCAGGGCGAGGTCAAATAGGTCAGCGCCGACAGGCTTAAACTGAATGTAGGGGCCTTAATAATTAGAATAGGGTTCTGGGGTATATTCTACTATCATTATAATAAGGAGCCCCCAAAACAGTGTAGGTAATTATTAAGGCCCCTATGGTAACCCCCTAAATCCGAGCACTGGAAACAGACATGTTCCGATTTGGTAAGCAAGTGACAGGCGGTCCTCAATGCATACGGCCAACGAACTTCCCCACTGCTGGCAACGTTCGGTAATGTAGTTTAGGGGTTTAGGGTTTAGGGTTTAGGGGTCTAGGGGTTTAGGGTTTAAGATCACGAACCCGAATGATGGCCGATCGGGCAACACGTCATGCTTGTGCGGTCCTTCTCTCGCGTCTAAAGAAAAGACATCATCGGATGTCAAACTTGGTTCCATGGGCCTGTCCAGAGTCTAGAGCTTTCCATAGCCGACTGGGTCTTGCAGTACGCAATACATAAAGCCTCCTCCACCTCCCTCCACCTCAGCTGTACCGTAAAGCCTGAACTTATTGAACCCTGTAAGCCCCTTTCCGAGCTCGGAATGTTTTGAATACCCGGAACGTTTTGAACACAGGATCCATTCGAGGGTCCGTGTTATCCTGAGGTAGAACCTCCTGTAGAACAACCTCCAGCCCTCTGCAGAAGGACCCTTGAAAGCATACAGAAAGAATCCTGGAAAGGAACCCTTTAAGGAGCCCCTCAAGGAACCCATATAGAAAACCCTAAACCCTAAAACCCGAACCCTAAACCCTAAACCCCAAACCCTAAACCCCAAACCCTAAACCCCAAACCCCAAACCCTAAACCCTAAACCCTAAACCCTATAAACCCTAAACCCACAGACCGCCTCAGCAGCAGTCGTCCGCTGCCGTCAATGGGGCCCCCGAAGCCGAGCGAGCCGCCTGTCGATGAGATCACGTCCTGAGCTTCTGTTTAGGGGTTTTGGGGTTTGGGTTTGGGTTTAGGGTTTAGGGGTTTAGGGTTCAGGGTTTAGGGTTCAGGGTTTAGGGTTTAGGGTTTCTGACTTCAAAGAATGCTTCCTTTAGGGCACTTCAACGAATGCTTCCTTTAGGGCTATAGGGCTTCAGGTTTAGGGTTTAGGGTTTAGGTTTCCAGGGCTGTAGGGCTTAAGGTTTAGGGTTTAGGGTTTGGGGCTTACGTTTTAAGGCTGAGCGTTTAGGGTTTAGGGGTTTGGGCTAAGGGCTTAGGGTTTTGGGTCTAGGGATTAGGCTTCTATAAGGGTGGTGATACTACTATTACGCGTAAACAAAACAACCATGAAGAACGGTGACATTCACATTAACCCACAGCAGGAATAGCAGAATCACAGCAGTACATCTGTTAAACCCTCAATGGCCGAAACCCCGCTATAAGCACCCGAAAATACCTCGAACACGTAAGAAAGCTCGCCGTAAGCATCCTGACTTCGAGCCACCGGATGCCAGAAAGCGATAAGCTTTACATCCGGAGCCGAAGGCCCCATCAGCCACGGCAGAAGGAACACTACGGTTGATGGACAAAATCCTTAAGGATCCTAAGCTATGGGAATTATGGTATATTCCTTATTATGGGTAATGCAGGATTTTGTCCATCAACCGTAGAACACTTCAAATGCTTTATCAAGGAATGAACGTCTGGCAAAAAATATCTTAAATCTTAAACGTACAGCCCTAAAAGTTTTTCAGCTGTATACCCCAACCCTGCAAGCCGGAAATCCCAAGCCCGAAACAACAAATATCCAAAACCCGACAACCTGGAACCCTCAGTTTAAGCCGGAAAGCATCAAAATACCACCTAAAAGCCTAAGCAACCTTCAGCACTCTCGGAACCCTAAGCCACAGAAACCTAAAGCACCTGAAACCCAAAAGCCTAAGCAACCTTCACTAAACCCTAAACCCTAAACCCTAAACTCTAAAGCCTTAAACCCTAAACCCTAAACTCTCATAGCAAGTAGCCAGTGGCAGTGGTAGCGCACCGAGGCTGTCACAGTGGGCTCCCAAGCCAAGCCCTGGGCCAAGGAACCCAGGAAGAGTGGCCTGAGCCGTTGCTTCTAATTTAGGGCCTCAATAATTAGAATAGGGTTTTGGGGCCCATTATGCTCTAAATATAATATGGAAGCCCATATGGTGCAGCGCTGCTAGGCCCCCCCTCCCCCCCCCACCCCATGGTATCCCCCCTCCACCCTGTGGTTCCCTGTGGTGTGGTTTCCCCCCTGCCCCTCCCCAATGTGGTTGCGGTCGGCTGCGCCCCCTTCCATGGCTATTGCTGGTTGGGCGTCTGGCGTCCGGTTGCTAAGGCTGCCCTGAGCTCCAAAGCCAATGATAGTGATGAATATTATGGCGATGATGATGACGGAGATGGTGGTCATGATCCCATCCGCACTCTCCTCAGGTCCCTTGCTCAAGAGTCCCGAATGAAAACCATTCAAACACGTGCTCAAGCGTACATGAAAGCGAACCCAACCGAAACTCGGCTTGGAGTGACAAACGGNTCCCTTGCTCAAGAGTCCCGAATGAAAACCATTCAAACACGTGCTCAAGCGTACATGAAAGCGAACCCAACCGAAACTCGGCTTGGAGTGACAAACGGCCGATACAGTTTTCGCAAGAAAATCACAAGCCAAGCACGATTTTCAACTGAATAAAGCAATGAACATGCGCTGCCGAAGCCCAGAGCAACATAGAAGAAAAGGTACCACCAACAGCCACACTGGGAAGAGCACGTCAACGTCATTGTGCACAACATCATCGCCATCATTATCGTCTGTGTGTCGAAGAGGAGGGGAAGGGGAAGGGGCCCTGTGGTTCCCTGTGTTGTGGGTTATCCTTCCCCACCC
>BGNK01002275.1:48451-81935 GCA_003297005.1 Symbiodinium sp. clade A Y106
GGGGGGGGGGGCTGCGACGCGGCGACGCGGCACCATATATTAAGTAATCTTGTCTGCTTCGGGTTTAGGGTTTAGGGTTGAGGGCCCTCAGCTTACGAGCTTGGGGGTTTAGGGTTTAGGGTTTAAGGTTTAGGGTTTAGGTCGTCTTGTTTTTTGGGCTCAGGCTTTGTTTGGGGTTTACAGGAGAGGCATTTCCTGCCATGCATGTACGAAGATACTGTACGGAAGGATGCCACAGAAAGTATCCACTCCCCTAGTGACTTCTGAATAAAGTTGGTTTGGGCATAGTGCTAGCTTGAATCGCAATTCCAACTGCTGTTACCAATGTACATCTAGTGCTCTACGAAAAAAGATTTCCACTGCACTCACCAGATGAACCTAATGTACTGCGAATCAAAATTCGGCAGAGAAGCTTCTTGCTTTTTATTGCTATGATCCTGCTGCCTGGGTAAACCCTCACTCTTGCGACAGATATTATATATATACACATATATACACACACACAGAGATAGAAACATACATTACATGTATGAAAACACACATATATATATATATATGTATACACGAACATGCATACCTAATTACCTACCTACCTAGCTACCTACCTACATACATACATACTTGTATATATCTATATATGTGAAAATCCGTATACCTGTGCACGCATGTACATACTTAACTTGCTCATGCACACACAAACATACTTACATACATGCATACATGCATGCCTACATACTTACATAAATACATGCATATATACATGTATATAGAGAGACGCACACATGTACATACACTTACACGTACACGAACATAAGTACCTACTGCGTCACAGAATCACAAACAGTAGGCTATGATGCCATGACGTAAGTCATAAAAACATACTTACATATATACGCAGATGCATAGATGCATACATTCATGCATGCAGGTAGGCATGCATGCATACAACCAAACAGCCAACATACACACATACATACATACATACATAAATAAAAACATACCTACCTATATACCTACTTACATACATACATGCGTACATGCCTACATACATACATACATACATACATACATGCATACATACGCAAATGCGAACCTACATAATAGGTACACACGTTATAACTAAATCCGTACACGCCGTACAGTCCGCACAGAAGTGCGTGTGACATAAATACATGCATGCATACATGCACGTATATGCATACATGCATACATTCATGTATGCATCTGCATATGCATATGAGCATGTACATATATATGTATGTATATATATATATATATATGTGCACCCACCCGAGCCGAAGGGGCTCCGCAACAGTTTCGGAAAATTTTCAAATACGAGAAAAGCCATGATAAAACAAACAATTGTATCTGTGAGCAACAACAGCAATCAGACCAGTCATTCCAATGGCAAAACTAGGAGCTGTGATAGCCAAAACGATGGTCGTTCAAGTACTCAGCGACTCCCCAACTACTTCATCAAGGCAAAATGGTAAGAAGGATCCCACCAGAGTTTAAGGTGCGTTTCTTGATTAAAAGGGCTTTGAATATTTCCCATCTCTGGATAAACACTGTGGTGAGCGTGAGGCCCGGGGCTTGCCTGTCCAGATAAAGGAATGAAGTTGGTAGACACGATGATTCGGGCTTGTGCTGCGGCCCTAAACCCTAAAGCCTCAGCCCTAAACGTTTAAGATTGACCGTGACATTTTAGGCTTTCGGTCAAAGGCTCCCTGCGTGCTAAGCCACATTCACTGAGCACCAGTAACGTAAGGGCCGTAATACTCAGAATGGGGTTTTCTGCTCCCCTACAGTATAACATAACTGTAACAATGAACCCTCAGGAAAAATCTTGGTATTCATTAGGGCTTCTATAAGCTCTGAAACTACCTGAGATTCGGGCTGCCACCGAGTGCGTGGTCACCTCGTACAGACAGCAAGAAAAACGGACAGACTAGCACTACATAGCATAGTTTCCTCTTTAAGGGCCAGAATATTCGGAACCCAATAATTAGAATAAGGTTTGCAGCTCCTGTATAGTAGAAATATAGTAAGGAATCCTAAGGAATGCTATTGGCAATAATGCAGGCTTCTATGCTACTCTCCAAAAGTCAGGGTTTAAGATTTGCGGGTGTTGGGTTCGGGGTGTTGAGGTTTAGGCGTGGGGTTTAAGGCTTAAGGTGTTTTTGTTTAGCTCATTTTCTCCAGATACAAGGTTAGGGTTTAGGGTTTAGGGTTTAGGGTGTGTAGACAGTGTGCGCGCGGTGGGTGCGCCTTTTACTTTCGGAAGAGGGGCGCACCCACTAATCGCGCGCTTGCGTCAGCATGTAGTCCCACCCCAGCCACCCAAACTATTCTCAATTAGGGTTTAGGGTTCACCCCCCAAACCCCCTCAAGGGGGGCTTTCTTNGGGCAGGGCGCAGGGCAGGGCAGGGCAGGGCAGGGCAGGGCACTCGGTCGGTCGGAGCCTCGAGCGCCCACGCAAATGGTCAGCGCGCTCTCGGCAGTTTAGGGTTTAGGGTGGGTTTAAGGCTTAAGGGTTTGGGGCTCAGGATTCCGGGCTCCGTGCCGAACAACCGAGTAGAAGGGCTTCAAACCTCGCCTGGGTGGCTACCGAGAGCTGTGCGTTTCATAAATACGCCGCTCTAAGTCTAATATAGAACCCTAAGTCGAAAACCCCAAACCCGAATTTACTATTTAGGGATTACTGTAGCACCCCAAATCCTAGAGACCCTAAACCCGAATTTACTAACATAGAAGCCTGAATCATAGCGTCCCTGTTGCAGGGACAACAAATAAGGTGCCCCTGGCACCACCGGCTCTCTCAAGCCATCAATCCTCTGTAGGTGAAGCTATGGTGGGCTTGAGGGATTGAGGGTTTAGGGTTTATAGGGATTGAGGGCTTCGGGCCCAGTCGCCACCCGTCAGTCGAAGGAAATGTTGAGGCGCTACAACTGAGGGTTCGAGATTTCTCAACGCAAAGAACATAACGCATCTTGACATGAGATCTTGCCTTAAGCCCATACCCAGAACCCCCGAAAGCCGAACAATCTAGACCCCTTATAACCATTTAATTTAACCCGTATAAACCCTATAAGCCCTTATCCCCAAGCCTAACAAAGTATTCCATTACACGACCGCAAACCCTCCACCCCAGAGCCCCAAAATCCCGAACACTGGGGCCTTAGCAATTAGAGCAAGGTTTTTCGAGTAAGTTTCATTGTACTTATGATAAGGAGCTGGACTGGGATGCCCTGAATGCCCTGAAGCCTAAACCCGAAAAATTAAAACCCGAAACCTCGACATATGCATATATATATACCGGTATGTGGGTGTGTGTGTGTATATATATATATGTACATACACGGAAAGCGTCTCCCTGGGGGGGGGGGGCGTTTGTCGTAGTTGCACAATGATTATCGACTTCCAGGTGTCTTCTTTGAAAATATCACGAATGCAGTGAAGTATGCCCCGATCGGCGCCCCACACCGACACTCTAGACAGTGTGTATGTGTACATATGTGTATATGTATATATGTATATATACACACACAAACTTTTTTGTATATGTATACTTCCACACATAAACATACCTATACACAGAAAAACAAAACATGAAATAAACAAATTGGTAAATAAATAAATAAATACGTGTATAGAATTGTACATTATGCAATCGCGAACCGCTCCCTCTGCCCTGGCCGTGGCCTCACCGGGACGTTGAGAACGCGCCACGGAAGTGAAGGGAGCCAAGGATACCTGGGTCGGGTTTGGGGTTTAGAGTTTCGTGTGTAAGGTTTAGTGTTCAGGTTTGACAAATTCATTTGCTGATATATCTATCTAGCATGTTGTGTCATTCATGTATCTATGTACTTCGTGCGTTCTTCGGTTGTAAGTTGTGGTCTGCTGTGTCTTGTTTAATTTTGTGTGTGTGTGTGTGCCAGACTTTCTGCCTGCCTGGCTGTCTGGCTGTCTGCCTGCCAGCCTGCCTGTCTGGCTGTCTCTTTAGAGCGGCTTCATGTTAAGCCCCATTCCAGCTGATCTGCAAACACCACGCTCAAAGCCTTCAAAGCCGAAGCTCACCGTCCGTAAACCTACACCGTCCAGATAGTCAGCATCAGTAACAATTCCGACCCTAGACCACAAACCCTAAACGCTGAACCCTGAAACCTAAACCGTAAACCCCTGTAGATCCGTATAAGGATCTCTTATAGAACCCGTTGAAGGAACCCCTATAGAATCTTTTAAGGAACCCTTATGATACTTCCCTTCTATGCCACGGCGCCGACACACCCATAGCCATACATCCGGCCGGACTTGGTGCCAGGGGAGCGGGCTCCTTCAGTTGGAGGTTCAGGGTTTGGGGTTTGGGGTTTAGGATTTGGGGTTTGGGGTTTAGGGTTTAGATTAGGGGTTTAGGGTTAACTGCTTTACTAGTAGGGTTTAGGGTATGGGTTTAGGGTACAGCAGACGCCGGGCTTTCGGGGCTTTCGATGCTCGATTTGTGGGTCTGTTTCAGGACCCGGCTTGGTTTGCGATTTCGGTTTCTGCGAATATAGGAAACCAAACCCTAATACCCTGAAGCAAGAAGCCCTTTGAACACGACTACAAGCTCTTAGACTCCGACCTCAAAACCCTATACCCTAAACCCTAAACCCCTCAACCCCTAAACCCTAAACCCCTAAACCCTAAACCCCTGAACCCCTAAACCCCTCAACCCCTAAACCCTAAACCCCCAACCTCAAAACCCTAAACCCCTCAACCCCTAAACCCTAAACCCCTCAACCCCTAAACCCTAAACCCCTAAACCCCTCAACCCCTAAACCCTAAACCCCTCAACCCCTAAACCCTAAACCTGTAGGACCATGAGGAGAAGCCCAGAGACGTTTGAGANCCAACCTCAAAACCCTAAACCCCTCAACCCCTAAACCCTAAACCCCTCAACCCCTAAACCCTAAACCCCTCAACCCCTAAACCCTAAACCCCTCAACCCCTAAACCCTAAACCCCTAAACCCTAAACCCCCAACCTCAAAACCCTAAACCAAACCTTAAAACCCCAAGCCGTTCCCGGAAGCCCTCAGCCCAAAGACCTCAAAGACTCAATTCCCTAAAGGTAAGGGTTTAGGGATTAGGGTTTAGGGTTTAGGGTTTAGGGCTTAGGGTTTAGGGTTTAGGGCTTAGGGTTTAGGGTTTAGGGCTTAGGGTTTAGGGTTTAGGGCTTAGGGTTTAGGGTTTAGGGTAAACTATATCTTCCTTAAGTTCTCAACCCGACGCCCGGAGATGCCTTCATGTGGGGGCCTTAATACTTTAAATAGGGCTGGGGTATAGTACAGTATACTCAACCCTGAGGTATCCTGTTTATCATTAATCAGGCTTCTATACTTACTCAGACCTTCTTACCTGAAGGTTCATGGGCAAATAACACGTTCATCACCTCCAAGCCGACACTAGATGCTTGAGACTTTGAGTGTCTAGGCCCTGAAACATAAGCCCTACAGTATGTCCTATGTACGAAACCTCAGCCCCAAACATTGAACCCGAAGCCCCTTACCCTAATCCACCTCCACGATCATCTGGTAGTCTCCCGGCGGAAGCTCGATCTCCAAGGAGCTGCGCCTGTAGGCAATCGCGGTGTCTAGCATCCTTGTGGCAGCTTTGGTTTAGAGCCTAACTCCCACAATGGAGAAGTTGAGGCCTGCTTTCGGCTGCGATACCGGGGAGATCAACCCAACAGCCGCATCAACTCGAAAGCCATGACCTTCAATTCAAAAACCGAACCTAGGGTTTAGGGTTTAGGGTTTGGGGTTTAGGGTTTAGGGTGTAGCGTTTAGGGTCGGGTTTTGGGTTTCGGGTTGAGGCCTGCATCGCTGCTCACCAACCCACAGGCCCTCTTCCGTAACGAGGGCCACGCGAACCTGGCGCCGGCAAGCCCCGTCTGTTGAGATGTCTTCGAAGGAACGTTGACGGTATGCATGTTGGGTGTGTGTGTGTGGGGGGGGGGGGGGGGGGGGCCTGCTTTTTTGCAATTCCATCCATCTATCCATCCGCCGATGCATCACCCTTGCGGGAACTGATCTATGCCTCCTTCTGCGGACCTATTTTCCCACTTAAAAGAATNCAGCGCGGAACGCGCGCGCGGCAGCCCCGGCTGTTGAGATTTGTGTGGAAGGAAGTTTACGGTGTTGGTGGTGGGTGTGTGTGGGGGGGGGGGGGGGGGCGGGCGGGCCTGCTTTTTTGCAATTCCATCCATCTATCCATCTGCCGATGCATCACCCTTGCGGGAATCGATCTATGCATCCTTCTGCCGACCTATTATGCCACGTAAAAGTATTCGTGTTTGCTTCTGGCCATCTGCATCATAAGTTCATAAGTTATGACTCTGTGCATAGGAAGAAAGAGAACGATGTTGGACGGTAGAAAGATGGGAATCAAACAGATAGCACATGATGCAAGGTTGTGTTGTATAAGATGGCATGCTTGGCTGGATATCATCCAGCAGAAGGCCGAAACACACCATCACCAAAGCAGCACAATATGAGGCAACGGAGTTGAATATACGAGCTCATGACGTAACATACCTTAAGATACTCGGGGCTGAAACTGTGACTCAGCACCCTACTCAATGCAAGATCCTTGCAACATGAGAGTTTCGGGTGCTGAAAGCCTCAACCATAAGCCCACAACCCCCAAACCCTTTCAGGTTAACGGATTTGGGATGTTCTTGTTTGACGAATCCACCCGCAAGCACGGTGACAACACAGGGAGTCTCACGTAGTGATCGATGAAGGGCGACCAGGCTGCAATGGTCACCTTGGCGTAGGCTTTAGGGTTTAGGTTGGCGGTAGGCTTCAGGGTTCAATCTTGGGATCTAGTGGATGGAAACAGATATTGTAAGAAACTGACGGACTATGGATATCAGCCAGGCATGCCCCCGCTGAGGGGTTCGAAGCTTATATATAGGATTTCTGGCTGATGCAACTTCAATACAAGAACATCGACAGAGGAGACCGAAGCTGGATCAGAATCAGGAAATTGAAATACCCTACCCTAAACCCTAAACCCAAAACCCTAAACCCTAAACCCTAAATGTAAACCGTAACTGGGCGGAAGCCTGAGCCTCAGCCCCATGGCCTTGGCCGGCTGTCTTGGTAGCGTGTCTTTAGCGGTGACTTTAGGCAAATGCCGCCAGAGACGTGATGGAACTTCAGGATTTGGGTGCTAAGAGCATGTAGGAGTTTAAGGTGTCCGACTGCAGGCCGTGCAGGAGAGAGACACTCAGACAGAGAGCGGATGGAGAGAGAGAGAGCGAGAGAGAGCCAGACAGAAAACGAAAGAGAGAGACTGAGAGACAACGAGAAAGAGACGGCGAGAGAGAGAGAGAGACAGAGACAAACAGAAGAACACAACAGACAAAGATTTGCCGAATTGCCTGCACGGCTGGACTCCTAGACTCGAAGACGTCATCAAATGTACTCTGCAGCGGCATCGGAGATCGTTCTTCCGCAAATGTTCAGCTGGATGACAACAGCGTAAAACTTACAGCTTCGGAAATCAGTAGCCCAAGCTCTAAGCCAAACATCTGTCGAAGTTTGAAATGCCGAACATACGGCAACCTATCAAACTTCCAAAGCGTGAGCAAAGGAATTCCGATCGAGACTGTATGACCAAGTGGCCACCGACGGCTGTGCCACCTGGCTGCTTCTGGGGTGTATGATAGAAAATACTGGTCGGAGCACTGTCTGCATCACACGTCAAACATCATGATGACGGCAGTGATGAGCGCGTAACTCAATCTCGCAAGCCCGTCGTAGGAGTGATGACGAGGATGGTGATGATGATGATGATGATGCTGATGATGACAATGATGATGATGATGATGACGGAAGCAATGATGATGACGATGACGACGATGATGACGAAGACAATGGTGAACATGAGGGTGCTGGTGATGATGGCCACAATGACAATGCTGCACAAAATGATGTTGACAGTGACGATGGCCATGTTGTTGTTGATGATGATGAAGATGATACTAACATTTGTGACACTGATGACGATAGCGACGATGACGAATGGATGAGCATGAGCATGATGATGCTGATGACTGGCGATGCTGATGATGCTGATGATGGTGATGATGACGACGATGATGACGATGATGATGATGACGATGGTGACGATGGTGACGAAGGTGATGGTAATGGTGATGGTGATGGTGATGGCGATGGTGATGTTGATGACGATGACGAGGATGTGATGATGGTGGGATGATGTTGACGATGATGATGTTGATGATGATGATCGTGATGGCGATGCTGATGCAGGAAATGGTCGCTCCGATGATGGTAAGGATGGCCAAGAAGAATGGCCAAATGGCCATACCGTGGAGATGGTGATCATGATGGTGCGTTTGATGACGGTGGTGCTCATGCCTGGCCGACTTCTGCTGTTGCTAGCGGTGATGCCACGCCCCTGTTGCAGCTCGTGTTTTATCGTGCTGCGATTTGTCCGAATGATGCATAGGCTATGAATGTCATGCGCTTTGGCAGCAACTGCTGTATGAGGTGTCTCTGCGCGATGCTTTGCTGAAACCATACCGCAGAGTTTGTTGGAAGCTTGCAGGCAGGGGATATGAGTCCTTCAACATTGGCTGCAGGCTCTGGAGTGCCTGAACTCTTCCAGCTCCTTGTTGGGCCCTTGCTGATGCAGCCCACTCGTGAGAACGCTGCACTCTTATCGCACGGACTGTTCATGGTGCAAGTGGGGATCGTGCCGACACATGCTGATGTGTCGTGGGCAGAACAGAAACTCGGGGCCAAGTTAAAGCCTGCTTGCCTGTTCTTTGTCATTGTCTTGTCCTGCGTTGGTGCGAAGGCTGAGTCAGCAACGGGTCACAAGTCAACGATGCGCCTGCCGTCCCACTGGCTACAGTTACCTCGATAATGAGAACCCAGGAAACTTGGCTGGAACAAGCTAGTGTGAGTTTAGGGTTTGGGTTGTATACCAGTTACAGCAAGTCTGGGTTCCAAAGACACTTACGATGGCAAACACTGGGTTTAGGGTGCAGAGATTTGTTGTCTGGGCCAGTGAAGTCAGCTTACCAGCTTCGCAGGAGTTGGGTAAATCTCGCTGATGCCTCGGTTGAGGCGCAAGTTGAAAGGGATGTGCGGCCTGTGTCGGAATCACTCGCACCAAACCCACAACCCTGCAGACTCTCAGTATCGAGGGTTATGCTGACACGGTTGCCTGGTGGTCCAGCTCGCAGGGCCACCCAAGGCTATACAAGCCCAACATATGTAAGTTTGTTCGTGTGCTCAAAATACCTGGTTGAGAAGAAGGCGTGCTTAAATAGTTCGCTCCCAATCAATGACAAATCAATCAAATCAAGCTTGCGACGGCTTGTGTAATACGTGGTACCGACAACGGAGGATACAGATTACACATCCGGTCGGAGCTGTAAGCGCCTAGGCAAAATGGGGCCCGTGGCTACAAGCTCCAGGCCTAACTCTGAAGCGTAGACCCCGGAACCCACCTTGACCGGCAACTTCATTGACGAGGGAAGAGCTCGGATATTCCTGAAAAGCCAAGTGGTTTGTGTCTGCAGGTTAAGGATGGCGAAACCCTCCTTTCCAAAACATCTGTTTTTGTGCAGCAAACCCTTCCGCGAGCATCTGAACACCAAACAGCCCTAAACCGTAAACCCTACTCAATAAAAGCCTGAACTCTTAACCGCTCGTGAATCAGCCCAGGATCAGGCTCTAGGTCCTCCAGTAGCCCCTCAGTAATGCCCCAAACCCTAAACCAAAACCCTAAACCCTAAACCCCAAACCCTAAACCCTAAACCCCAAACCCTAAACCCTAAACCCAAATCCTAAACCCCAAACCCTAAACTCTAAACCCTGAACCCAAACTCCCTCCGGTAATGATCCTGGTACCCCTTTTCCTGCTATTCGGTGTTTAATCTGGAGCTCCCAAAACCAAAAAGGGCAAAAAGGTGCTACTGGGAGACCTAGGAAGAGCTGTATTGTTCCCGACTTCAGTCCTCTTCAGTAGGGTTGAGGGTTTCGTGTTTACCCTTAGGGTTAGGGTTTCAGGTTTGGGGCGCCATACAGCCGCAAGCTCTACTCAGCCCTCACTGTTATAGGTGTAATACGCTAAGTTTGAATTGAATTACTCGGGCGGTGATTCAACCAAACTTCCTTAAACTCCTCCGGGTTCCTGAAAACTGAAGAACACCATAACCTACGATTATTCAGGCTCCTATATCACTTCTACATCTTCGATGCAGAAAGCTTATAGTAGCGTGGGATGTCTGGAGATCATAGTCAGGGTTGTGTAAGTATTTGTAACTACTGTATTCTCGAAAAACCGAAATTGGGAAAACGGCCGGTCTGATAATGGGGATCAGGCCAAGGAATTCTAGGGCCCACGGTAACCATCAGGGTTCCAGGGTCTCCAAGAGCCAAGCAAAAGAAACAACCCTGCAAAATCCGACCCAAAGCAGACAAAACTCACTTCCCTAAATCCTAAAGCATAAACCCTGAAACCCCAAACCGTAAACTCAACACTCCAAACAGGGAAACCCTCAGCCCTAAAGGCAAAGGCACAGGTGGTTGGTCGACTGGTAAGCGCTTTCTTCCTTCAGACTGGCACCCAGATCCATCATCCTCGTTGTTCGGGGTTAGGGTTTAGGGTTGACCAGGGGGTTCACCCTCATGGCTTCTTACTAGCGGTGCCTTACAAGAGGCCTTGTAGTTAGGATCCTGCCACGTGAATGTCTGTGGGGGGGGGGGGGGGGGCGGGNAGCTGGATGGCTGCATTTCTGTATACAAGTAGTGCTTGTGCTCTCCACCACAGACCACGCCACGACACAGGTGATGTAGGCGCAGACTCCATGCATGCATAATTGATCGTTCCAACTGTGTCCGCACCCTCACGGCACTTAGCTGCGTATCATATTGAGACATACAAACGGCGGTCACTTGCGCACAAGCTTCATGTTAATATAATATTTAACCGGTGAGAATGTCCACAACTCCTTGGAATGTAGACAGACATACATTGTGCGGCAGCTACGACTAACTGTAATATTGGCATGCCGTGCATATAAAGGCAGACATTGGAGCACTGGCATATTCGTGCACTGCACCATCAGGTTCTAGCATGTGTGCGCTATTACCTGCGGCAACCATTAGTGTCGGTTGGGACCTGAAACTTCACGCATAGTCCTGGGGAATGCGATGAGACATGAACTGTAGTATCTTTTCCGGATGGCGGGAGCCGATCAGCGCACGTCCCTCGAATTTCGTCCAGGTCGGACAAGAGGATTCAGGACACGCAGCCGAAAAGGCGTGCGCCGCGTAGCCTTTGCCTTGGGCAAGACTGGCATGCGCCGCTTGGTGGGATTGCGGACAGGCGGCCGCACTGGAGCCGCGCCTCTTGCATGTGCTGCTGTCCTAACTTCGGTGGCTTGTTTGACCACCTGTAGCTGAGCCTTGCGAGAAGACTTGCCAGGTACCCGCAAGGTCCTACACCAACGGGACCATTCAACCTTCGGGAGAATCCCAGGTGTGTTGCCATGCAAGGCACGAGGAATCATCTCGCTCTGAGAGGTTTGTCTCTGCATCGGTCTATANCCCAGGTGTGTTGCCATGCAAGGCACGAGGAATCATCTCGCTCTGAGAGGTTTGTCTCTGCATCGGTCTATACAGTGCCTGATTATGCACAAGCAACTTTAGAAACCTGAAGAAACGAATCTTGAGGAGGAAGACCGCCTTGTGGATCATGGCCTGCAGTCGTTTATGGTCAACAAACGAAAGACGCACATGTCTACATGGTATCGTGCCGTCGAGATGCTGTCTCACGAAACCACGCGTTGATCTCATGGTGAAGACTCTCATTAGAGGTGGTCCCGCTCGGCAATAAGGCCAGTTCGCGGGCATCCACAGCGTGGCGATACCTGGTGTCATTGAGCAGCCATTGAAACTTGCTGCTGCTGCCGATGTTGACTATCAGGCGATGCNAGGTGGTCCCGCTCGGCAATAAGGCCAGTTCGCGGGCATCCACAGCGTGGCGATACCTGGTGTCATTGAGCAGCCATTGAAACTTGCTGCTGCTGCCGATGTTGACTATCAGGCGATGCAGAGAGATGCCGGAATAACTGACTTTCTGGAGCTCTTCATGGAAGAAGGATACATGGGCCAGGAGAGCTTCCAAGAAGTCGACTTCCGTCAGCCATGGCACATCCGGATCCAGCGCATCCAGAACCCGCATGGCAGCNCTGACTTTCTGGAGCTCTTCATGGAAGAAGGATACATGGGCCAGGAGAGCTTCCAAGAAGTCGACTTCCGTCAGCCATGGCACATCCGGATCCAGCGCATCCAGAACCCGCATGGCAGCGTCCTCCGGCATGTCTGGGTTCTGGAGACGTTCCCTCATGCACCGGACATCCTGTGCATCTGGACCTGGCCTGGCCCCTGTGTAGAATGCACCCCAGGACGCCTGAGTCCGCGTCGGATGACGGCGACGAAACTTATTCATAATCACCGCCAGCCATTTCCCCCCTGTGCTGCGGCGATTGTTCATGTTTTGATCATAAACCATGACGATGTGCATGGCATCGAGGGCAAGGCTTGCTAGATTGGGAAATATCTCCTGCAAAGTTTGCAGCATTTCCTGTGACGGAGCATCTGAGGCAATATGTAATACCTGCTGCCGTTGTGCGTCGGACAGTTCCGCTCCTAGGGCATTGGCGATGACTCGAGCCTTTTCTGACCGAACACCACACATGACCAGAGTCGCGCCTGTGCGACCTCGACAAGTCAGAGTCCGATAAGCCGCATCTTCCTCCGGGATGANTTCTGACCGAACACCACACATGACCAGAGTCGCGCCTGTGCGACCTCGACAAGTCAGAGTCCGATAAGCCGCATCTTCCTCCGGGATGATGGCATCTGAGCGTGCAGCCGCCGATGAATGGAAACTCGCCTGTCCAAGTATCTTCAAGTTGATCTTGAACGTGGCATCGATGCTAAGATATCGGAATTCTTTAGCTTCCCGGCACTGCTCCAGGAGGCGTGCTGTGTAAGATTCCACCAAAGGCGATGTCATCAGATCCTCCATCACATTCAACCAGAACCCATTGTTGCCGCGAGGAATCAAGGATGCCAGCTGTCCATTCTNCTGCTCCAGGAGGCGTGCTGTGTAAGATTCCACCAAAGGCGATGTCATCAGATCCTCCATCACATTCAACCAGAACCCATTGTTGCCGCGAGGAATCAAGGATGCCAGCTGTCCATTCTCACGTCGACAAGTACGTAAAAAATGTGTCTGGACTTTATGGAGGGAGCCATGACTGACAGATGCTGCATGCAGAAAAGCTTCCGCGAAACCACGATCGTAGTACATGTTACCAACTCTGCGCAAGCCTGTGGCCTTCTGGACGTTTTGTAGCCGCACGAATTCTGGGCCATCTGCATGCCATACACACCGAATTTTTTTATCGATGGCATTGACGTCACGGGGCATTGCACCCTTTACTGTCCTGCGAAGTAGAGCACTGGACCTGGCCAAGTAGGAGGGTTCCGGATTCTGATCATGTAGACGATCATGATCATATAAGGCCGCGGCAATCCGCAGTTGCTTTGTACCGGATGCGCTGAACCGCTTCGCGCGTGTGTGTTGCTTCTCGAGGTGTCGCAGCAGATGTTGGCGGCGTTCGAATTGTCGCCAGGGACAACAGGGACACGTCGTTGGCGGAAAGTTGGCCCCAGATTGGCCTTTCACCGCGTCAATAGATGCTGCCACTTCCTGTTGAAGAAGCTCGCGAAGTTCCGTGCCCACTTCTACCTCACCTTCGTTTTGTGCACTCTGATCTTGCAGGACGGAGGCCGGTCTTTTCCTGGATGACGATGGAGTAGAGGATCCAGCGAGTAGATCGAGAAAGCCCAAATCACAATCTTCGATCTCAGTTGTTTCGGACGACACATCGAAGCAGAATGTCTCCTTACATCCATACAAGGCTTCCAACACGTCAAACAATTGGGGCATGGATCCCTCATACACGCGACCACCACGCATGAGTAGGATGGCTTCGTCGGGAAGGACTTTGACACCCAGGCACAAGGAGGATTCCGGAAACTCGATGTGCAGCAGGAAATCTGAGCTGGCCTCAGCGGTGCAGGCACCTCGCGGGATGAAGTGCAACTGACCGCAACCATTCCAGTCAGAGTACTGTCGAAGATGACGAGTCTCNGGAAACTCGATGTGCAGCAGGAAATCTGAGCTGGCCTCAGCGGTGCAGGCACCTCGCGGGATGAAGTGCAACTGACCGCAACCATTCCAGTCAGAGTACTGTCGAAGATGACGAGTCTCTGCTTTCGTGTTTGCAGGAGATTCTTCTCGTAGACGTTGAATGATCCGCTTCAGGTCCGCCCCTAGGAATACCATTGCAGCCGGAATAGAGTTGGGGATGGCGGTCAAGGTGTCCACGTACTGGCCCAACTCGGACGTGACCTCGCTTGGCTTGAATTTCATGGCCAGCAACTCGTCCAGGGACGACACGGTTTTGTCTTTGAGTGTCACCTTGAAAGGCGTTTGCTTTGAAACAGCTTCTTGCAGAAACGAGATAAGGTTCATCCCGTTATTCTCTTCGACGGACTTCACCAAGGACTTTCGAAGAAGAAGGCCGTCAAAATGACAGGAAATGTGTCCTGCGAAACCTTGTCGTTGAATCGCAGAAAGCATTGCCTGGAGAATGTAATCCTCTGCGGCGTTCCACCACACAGCAAAAATGTTTGCCTCCGGCCAGTGGTTCCTGGAGCTGCGACGCAGNGCGAAACCTTGTCGTTGAATCGCAGAAAGCATTGCCTGGAGAATGTAATCCTCTGCGGCGTTCCACCACACAGCAAAAATGTTTGCCTCCGGCCAGTGGTTCCTGGAGCTGCGACGCAGCTGCAGGTATTCGGCGTGCAACTGTGAGCACGCGAGCCAGCGCAGAAGGCGACTTTCCGTGGACAAAGTTGTCAAGAATGCCAAGCCCTGCTTGTGGATGTTCGGGAAGTTCGTGACTGCCGCCCCNTATTCGGCGTGCAACTGTGAGCACGCGAGCCAGCGCAGAAGGCGACTTTCCGTGGACAAAGTTGTCAAGAATGCCAAGCCCTGCTTGTGGATGTTCGGGAAGTTCGTGACTGCCGCCCCGTTGGCGACTTCCATAAGAATTTGTTTGCCCACAGCCTCGGTGCACTTCAGTTTGTTTGCACAGACGGCGCGGCGATTCGCTGCCACGGCACGCCAGGAGGGAATGACCACGCCCTCCGGTTGTACCAGATCGACCAGCTGCACAACGATAGTGAACATTGATGCCGAGATGTCATAGTCTGCAGTATCGGGAAAGCAGATGGCCCTGGTGAGTCGAGAAACGTTCTGAGCTCCGTGCTCAGTTGAGAATCGACGGCAGCGGATGTCCATGGGGTAGAAATAGCTACGCTGCAGTGTCACGTGTAAGTTTGGCTCCGTGGACTCCGTCCCGTTCTCCTGTTCGACGGATTTTGCTTGAAGAACCTCCTGANGACGGCAGCGGATGTCCATGGGGTAGAAATAGCTACGCTGCAGTGTCACGTGTAAGTTTGGCTCCGTGGACTCCGTCCCGTTCTCCTGTTCGACGGATTTTGCTTGAAGAACCTCCTGATAAAGAGCTTTTTGCTTCTCGAGCACGCTTCGAAGGTTCTCTGAGAGCTTGGAGTTGTTGACGGCGACTTCTGGATCTGTGCCTCGCCTGGGAGCGCCCTTCTTCTTCGTGGTGGTATGCGATGTGAATNTTTGCTTCTCGAGCACGCTTCGAAGGTTCTCTGAGAGCTTGGAGTTGTTGACGGCGACTTCTGGATCTGTGCCTCGCCTGGGAGCGCCCTTCTTCTTCGTGGTGGTATGCGATGTGAATCTTTTCTTGTAGGATTCGGCCAGGGTCAAAATATTCACACTTCGGGAGCAATCCCCTGCCAAGCGAGACTGAACACCTTTCNCTTCTTCTTCGTGGTGGTATGCGATGTGAATCTTTTCTTGTAGGATTCGGCCAGGGTCAAAATATTCACACTTCGGGAGCAATCCCCTGCCAAGCGAGACTGAACACCTTTCACCGAGTACTCTTCGGTGAAGACCATATTTGCGTCGTGATCCAAGGACACCACCTCGCCGAGGAGTTTCTTGCAGGCGTAAAGCGGGATGTAGAGCGTCGCATGGCCAACCTTGGGTAGGNCCGAGTACTCTTCGGTGAAGACCATATTTGCGTCGTGATCCAAGGACACCACCTCGCCGAGGAGTTTCTTGCAGGCGTAAAGCGGGATGTAGAGCGTCGCATGGCCAACCTTGGGTAGGACTGCAGGTGCTGCTAGAAGTTGACCGCCGGACACCATTTTCTGGACAACCTCTTGTGCGTCTTGTTTGCTAAAGGGAAAAACATACTTTGCCTTCGCATTCTTCAGCTGGGCAACTGTGAACCATTCTTTCCGTTCATCCACTAGCCACTGCCGTATTTGTCGCATAGCTTCCTTCTGGTCTTCTTTGTGCCCCTGNCTTTGCCTTCGCATTCTTCAGCTGGGCAACTGTGAACCATTCTTTCCGTTCATCCACTAGCCACTGCCGTATTTGTCGCATAGCTTCCTTCTGGTCTTCTTTGTGCCCCTGGATTGTGGCCTGGACCGTGGACACTTGATGTTTCGCGGGATCAGCAGTAGCCGGAGATGGGTCTGTGGGCTTCTTGGCCAAGGCATCCAGGGTCTCTTGCACGTCGTCAACCTGCACATTTTCATTTGGCGCTAGACCGCAACTTCGTCGGACGGTCGCCAGAGTCAACCCNGGAGATGGGTCTGTGGGCTTCTTGGCCAAGGCATCCAGGGTCTCTTGCACGTCGTCAACCTGCACATTTTCATTTGGCGCTAGACCGCAACTTCGTCGGACGGTCGCCAGAGTCAACCCGCCATCCCCACCACGGACGACGTATTTCTCTAATACGTCACGGCATTGCTCCGCTGTCCGACTCCGTGCGTAGTTCCAGATGCATCGCAGTGTAACTAGACAAGCTGGCTTCTCTCTGAGNCCATCCCCACCACGGACGACGTATTTCTCTAATACGTCACGGCATTGCTCCGCTGTCCGACTCCGTGCGTAGTTCCAGATGCATCGCAGTGTAACTAGACAAGCTGGCTTCTCTCTGAGGAAATCTTTCAAGGTGGGATCCCGTGGAAAGATTCCATGAGATGCAGCCAACTCCTCTCGGCCGGAGATGCGAGCGGCATCGACGAAGGTACTCTTGTATGCACACACCGCAGTTCTTCTGAAGATGGAATTGATATTCTCCTCTGTTACCCCAACGAACCTGACCGCGACCAGATATCATAATGATGTGGTTTCCATGCAACANAGCGACATGAGAAATCAATCACGACTGCTATACTGCGTCTGCCGAGTAGCTTTGGAACGGAGTTCAGTTCGAACCTCTTCCAGCCGCGGAGCTCCACAAGCGCAGTGTGTATAGCAAACGGGAGGCGCTCGGGGACTTTGTCGGCGGATATATGCTTCTTATATATATCCTCCCGCATGGGACGTCGCGAGCCCTGTACGCTTTCTTGCCCAGTCACCACAATTTTGCCGACAAGGTTAGCCGCCTGCTTGCGCATCTCCTGTGTTGGCACACTTCGGTTACCGACTGCGGCTACTAACTTACTCACTTCTGTTTAACAAGACCGACATATTCCACTGCACACACCTGCATACCCGCCTCATCCACAAAGTAGATGTTCATGTCCAGACAAGTGTGATACTCACCCAGAATGGCTTCGAGGTGGGCCGTCTGTAGACTTTGACCCACTCCGCCAGAGCCAATACCCCAGAAGGCTCGATCAACATTTTCTCCGCGCAANATGTCCAGACAAGTGTGATACTCACCCAGAATGGCTTCGAGGTGGGCCGTCTGTAGACTTTGACCCACTCCGCCAGAGCCAATACCCCAGAAGGCTCGATCAACATTTTCTCCGCGCAAGGCCAAAGTGAGTGAAGCCATAAAAACCTCAAAAGCCTCGAGGTTGCCCCAGTATGTGGTTCGCCAGAAGCGATCAAGCCTCTCCTTGACTTCATCTGCAACGGGATCCAGCATTCGGTGANCCAAAGTGAGTGAAGCCATAAAAACCTCAAAAGCCTCGAGGTTGCCCCAGTATGTGGTTCGCCAGAAGCGATCAAGCCTCTCCTTGACTTCATCTGCAACGGGATCCAGCATTCGGTGAGGCAAGTAGACATAGATGTTGTTTTCGGGGCTCCTCGCAACTGCTTTGAGGCCCGTCGGCACGAAAAGGAAACAGGCATCTGTCGTGCAGAAGCCACCGGACGGCTGGATGTCTAGAGAGCACCATGCGATNTAGATGTTGTTTTCGGGGCTCCTCGCAACTGCTTTGAGGCCCGTCGGCACGAAAAGGAAACAGGCATCTGTCGTGCAGAAGCCACCGGACGGCTGGATGTCTAGAGAGCACCATGCGATGTAATACTTGATCAAAGAATCGTTCAACAGTGAAGTCTGCCTAAGTGGATTCATGATTCATGTGTATCAGTCTACTGTATGCTGCAAAGGCATGATTCGATGTCGGTCACTGCAGCTAAGTGACAGCTTCACGTATAGTTTGCCGNAAGTGGATTCATGATTCATGTGTATCAGTCTACTGTATGCTGCAAAGGCATGATTCGATGTCGGTCACTGCAGCTAAGTGACAGCTTCACGTATAGTTTGCCGATGGTGTTGGCCATGGCGAGCGTCCAGTGCATGCTGCCGTTCCCTCGCTGTTCTGGATCATCCTCTTCTCCGTGACTGCTGGCCTTGTTCCTGACTGGCAAACGGCATATCGCTGCCTCTTCGCAAGCCGCAAAAAGAATGTCAGGGCTGTTCGAATGCCTCTCCAACAACCCCTGCGCGGCTGTCAATATCCCGTCATGGTCCCTCAGGACATTAGGACCAAACAATGCATAGAGGCCTTCGAGCTGAAGAAGAAATTTTTTGCATCTGGCCAGAGTGCCTTCTGGAACGACGCCCTTGTATACGTTCCAATGTCCATGTTCTGAATAGAAAAAGCATTGGCCGTCACGTGCACGGACATGGCGACCAGAGCCTTCTATTAACTCCAGAAACATGACTTCCTCTCGCCTGCTAATGTCTAGCAGACGCAGCCGGTGGATGGCAAGTGCTCCTTGCACAAGAAACCGAAAACTNCGGACATGGCGACCAGAGCCTTCTATTAACTCCAGAAACATGACTTCCTCTCGCCTGCTAATGTCTAGCAGACGCAGCCGGTGGATGGCAAGTGCTCCTTGCACAAGAAACCGAAAACTGGTCGACCATTCTGCGCTTGCCTCATAGTCGGCGACAACTCTTTGGAAGTTAGCGACTTCCTGCAGTATCATCCCTGAGGACGTGTCCATATCATGTAGACGACTGGGAATAGAGTCCATNGTCGACCATTCTGCGCTTGCCTCATAGTCGGCGACAACTCTTTGGAAGTTAGCGACTTCCTGCAGTATCATCCCTGAGGACGTGTCCATATCATGTAGACGACTGGGAATAGAGTCCATGTCGAAGTCGGTCTGCATGTACTGCGTCATGGTCGCACTCATGTCTACGAAGTCTGTAGACCCCGAAGCTTTCTGTCGCTTCGGCACCGGCTCTTCCGGCTCAAGTTCTTCAGCCAGTTGCTGTTCCACCATTTGCGAGAAAGANGTCATGGTCGCACTCATGTCTACGAAGTCTGTAGACCCCGAAGCTTTCTGTCGCTTCGGCACCGGCTCTTCCGGCTCAAGTTCTTCAGCCAGTTGCTGTTCCACCATTTGCGAGAAAGACTCTCCACCTTCTTGGCTTCCGCCCCGTATATCGCAGATCCACTGCACCATCAGGTCCGCTTGACCCCCTGCTCTCGCATCGTGCTCCGCAAGTGATGTGAGATGGAGACGGCTTGACTGGTCTTGGCGCCTCCAGGACATGAGCCTCTCGATCTTGTCGGAAAAGGTCTGCACCTGCAACACGAAGGGCTCCATGGCGTTGTCAGGGTGTAGACATACCACGCGCAGATCGGTGACATGAAGTCCGTAATATGTCTGAAGGATCCACGCATAGATGTTCAGCTGCACTCGGTAATGCCAGAGAACGGTGTCCGGCAGGTCAGCCAGTGGATATCGCATGGTGCGCCCATAGCTGACATCCTTGGAGCTCAACTGCTTAGTTCGCTTCCAGTCTAGAATGCANTGCACTCGGTAATGCCAGAGAACGGTGTCCGGCAGGTCAGCCAGTGGATATCGCATGGTGCGCCCATAGCTGACATCCTTGGAGCTCAACTGCTTAGTTCGCTTCCAGTCTAGAATGCAGTACTCGTTGCCGCGACAGGCCACGGCGTCGATGGAGCCCGCCAGGTCTTCGGCTTCTGCATAGACCGCCCACTCGGTCCTGTACAGAGTCCACCCCTCCGCCTGAAAGCGCTGCAGAAACTTGAAGAACATGCAGATCTCCGGTGAACCCAGTGGAACCGTGCCTTTGNCGGCTTCTGCATAGACCGCCCACTCGGTCCTGTACAGAGTCCACCCCTCCGCCTGAAAGCGCTGCAGAAACTTGAAGAACATGCAGATCTCCGGTGAACCCAGTGGAACCGTGCCTTTGTTCAGAAGACACTCACACAGAGCATGGACCCATGTCCCCTCCGCTGCAGCTGTCCTTCGGTTCTTGTTCCAGTTGCTCAGAATTTCGGCATCGGTCATGCTCACCAAACTTATCCAATGCGCATGGCCAGGATGTGTCCAAGCAAGTTCCTGCAGGGCATGACAGATGGCAGGCACGTCCACAGGAGTCGCCACTAGAAGGCATCGGACACGTCCCAGTGTCGCGTCATTTGCAGGCATGAGCCTTCTCAACTCTGACGCCATGTTCGGTATAACGTACTCGGGTCGCGGCCAATTCCGACCGTTTCGCATGGCAAGCAGAGCGTCTCTGGGCTCGAACGTCTGGACCAAGGAGTGGACGAGACCAGTTACGGATAAGCCAATCCGCCGTCCTTGCCACGCATACACGTGCTCACGTGGTTCGAAGCTCAAGTATGCATCCCGATCATGAGGATTACACACGGCGAGGAGGTCCAGGACCTGTATCCCAGACAGATGCTCTACATCGAAACTGGACGGAATTGCCACCGCCACAGACCGCGGCCATGACTGATCACGCAAGCTTCTCGGCAGACAGGCGTCCAGTCCGAAGTCGGCCAAACAACCAGCGCCTGGGATCGGATCCACGTGTCTCATCAACTGGAAAAACACAGCCCCCTCGCATGATGTGATGGCTTCTCCCAGTCTGCGACGGATACGCTCATCCAGAGAAGTACAATCCAGCGCAGGCCTGGACGGAGGAGCCGAAAAGGCATGCAGAATATCCTCTGTCTCAGCAATGCGCTGGCACAAGACAGCCANCAGTCTGCGACGGATACGCTCATCCAGAGAAGTACAATCCAGCGCAGGCCTGGACGGAGGAGCCGAAAAGGCATGCAGAATATCCTCTGTCTCAGCAATGCGCTGGCACAAGACAGCCAACCGAGACACATCGCCGGTAAAACGCATATACAGCCGACGCAATGCCTGAAGACGGCGCTCTTCTATGACTCTGGTTGCGCCTTGCCGCACGGATGCTGCTTGGGCAGGGGTCTGCTCGGAAGCNGACACATCGCCGGTAAAACGCATATACAGCCGACGCAATGCCTGAAGACGGCGCTCTTCTATGACTCTGGTTGCGCCTTGCCGCACGGATGCTGCTTGGGCAGGGGTCTGCTCGGAAGCGCCTCCCAGACGATCCACCAGGAATGTATCGGACACACAGCCTAGACAAGCGTCCGCGGCTGCACTGCCGTGCCGTCCACAGAACCAATGTTGACATTGCCGGCAACATCCCACAGATGCTCGTCCACAGAACGCACATGCAGGTTCGTGGTACCGCGCATGATACTGAAAAGGTAGGATCTCCATCTGGAAATCTTCCTGGCGCGCATGCGCTTCAGTGACGCACATGGCGGCGGTCCGAGACCATGGATCCAGCCACTGTGACTCGCCGAGCGAAAGGCCGATGATGTGAGTGTTGTCGATCNCAGTCTGCGACGGATACGCTCATCCAGAGAAGTACAATCCAGCGCAGGCCTGGACGGAGGAGCCGAAAAGGCATGCAGAATATCCTCTGTCTCAGCAATGCGCTGGCACAAGACAGCCACAACCGCGACACATCGCCGGTAAAACGCATATACAGCCGACGCAATGCCTGAAGACGGCGCTCTTCTATGACTCTGGTTGTGCCTTGCCGCACGGATGCTGCTTGGGCAGGGGTCTGCTCGGAAGCACCTCCCAGACGATCCACCAGGAATGTATCGGACACACAGCCTAGACAAGCGTCCGCGGCTGCACTGCCGTGCCNTGCCGTGCCGTCCACAGAACCAATGTTGACATTGCCGGCAACATCCCACAGATGCTCGTCCACAGAACGCACATGCAGGTTCGTGGTACCGCGCATGATACTGAAAAGGTAGGATCTCCGTCTGGAAATCTTCCTGGCGCGCATGCGCTTCAGTGACGCACATGGCGGCGGTCCGAGACCATGGATCCAGCCACTGTGACTCGCCGAGCGAAAGGCCGATGATGTGAGTGTTGTCGATCNTCTGGAAATCTTCCTGGCGCGCATGCGCTTCAGTGACGCACATGGCGGCGGTCCGAGACCATGGATCCAGCCACTGTGACTCGCCGAGCGAAAGGCCGATGATGTGAGTGTTGTCGATCACTAGCCTAAGCTGCTGACTGTGCCACTGAAGCTCGAAGATGTGCCTCGAGGTAGTCTCCATCTGCATCCATCTCTCTGCAGGCATCCTGGTACGCTCTCCGTCGGCGAGGCNGTCGATCACTAGCCTAAGCTGCTGACTGTGCCACTGAAGCTCGAAGATGTGCCTCGAGGTAGTCTCCATCTGCATCCATCTCTCTGCAGGCATCCTGGTACGCTCTCCGTCGGCGAGGCGAAACTGAACCTCTCCTTCAGTTGTGAACGGACGCTTGAAAATCATGCAAGTACTGTTCTCCGGGGAACTGCGGTGTTCTGCTTTTCGTAGCGCCAGCACGAAGAAACGCGCTCCTCTAGGCATGCTACACTCCAGTCTGACGGTTTGACACGTCTGCGTCTGTGAGCGCCAGTAGAAGATGGCTGTGGGTCGCGCTTGCTGCATTCCATACACGCCATTCATGTGCTCGCCCCTTCCCTGCAGCCAAAGTTTGGAGTCCAGAGAGGAGAAAACGTGAAGGAGCTCGTGGGGACACGAAAGACTAGCAACACTGCCTGCCCAGACCTCGCGAAGAGCAGAGAAGAAAGTGCTTTGCCGGAAAGCGAGGCTTAGCGGAGCCAAGACTTGGATGTGACTGCCCAGCCAAAAGTTTCTGTCCAATATCGCCTCGCGATAAGCACTGCTGCATGTTCCCAGCGGAAGNAAAGTGCTTTGCCGGAAAGCGAGGCTTAGCGGAGCCAAGACTTGGATGTGACTGCCCAGCCAAAAGTTTCTGTCCAATATCGCCTCGCGATAAGCACTGCTGCATGTTCCCAGCGGAAGAACGTCTGGGAGGCACGTCAGCCACGAAGCGACGCACGGCAGAACTTGAAGCAGGTCTGCTGCATGTGTCCCACCAGCAAGGTCCGAGCCTGNGTTCCCAGCGGAAGAACGTCTGGGAGGCACGTCAGCCACGAAGCGACGCACGGCAGAACTTGAAGCAGGTCTGCTGCATGTGTCCCACCAGCAAGGTCCGAGCCTGTTAGAACCATGTCTGTTGCCAGCTCGGTCGGGAGAAAACATGTGGATGTCTGTCCTGGCATGCGAGGACTGTTCGAGTCTCGGAAAGTATACAGCGATAGTGGAGACCATTGTGGCATCACACACTGTCTCAGNGTTGCCAGCTCGGTCGGGAGAAAACATGTGGATGTCTGTCCTGGCATGCGAGGACTGTTCGAGTCTCGGAAAGTATACAGCGATAGTGGAGACCATTGTGGCATCACACACTGTCTCAGAGGAAGAGACCCAACATCGTGTCCGTCGACGAAGATGATCAAGGTTCCGCTCCACCATTCCACTTGGATCAGTCTAGCAGGCCGTCGGGCTGGGATGTACGTACGGACAGTCGGGCTTGGCCGGTGTAGATGACNATCGTGTCCGTCGACGAAGATGATCAAGGTTCCGCTCCACCATTCCACTTGGATCAGTCTAGCAGGCCGTCGGGCTGGGATGTACGTACGGACAGTCGGGCTTGGCCGGTGTAGATGACTGTGGCCGAGTTGAACGCCGAACTCGTCCTCATGTGGCTGGACGAGCTCACACCAACAGCGGGCATCAGGCGTCCCGACTGTGAAGGTGCATCTCTGCACGCCGTCGGCGGCATCGAGCTCGAGATACACTGGCGAGTGTACTGGAAGTTTGCTTCGCCATACAGTCGTGACAGTTTCTGCAAGTAACATGGTCCGTTGAACCAGCGGCCACTGGAGGGCCATAACCCGAGATGTGTACATTGCCAGCATCAATCTGGACTCTTTCCGAAGCCAACCTTCTCCAATAGCAGCACTCGCAATGATACCCACATGCTTGTTGGTCCATGTATTCGGATCTGACACCAATTCCTCCGCCCAGCGGCATGTCTGCTGCAATTGCACCAGAGATGTAAGATCTCCGACACAACTGGCTACGTTCGCGGCCACTTGACTAGGCAAGTTCTGAAGACTGCCTCCACACAGGTCCTCGTCACTGCTGGACCCAGCGTCTGCATCCTCTCGCGCAGTCACACACACACACACACGAACAAACACACACACACACAGGCAACTCTTTCCCGTTATCTACCACTTGACTACGCCAGATATGATAACGGAGGAATACTGTTTGGTCTGGTGCTCCCCTATGTCGCCTACTCTCTTTGTATGGATAGGCAAGCCTCCCGAGTTATCTATAAGTACGTTCCTACTCACGGGGCACAACCTTACGTCCACTTGTTGCAAACTCAGACTCGAGTCCTCGATCAGGAAGAAGCCGGAGCACATGCGAGGGTTCAAGCGCCAGGAACTTGTCTCCGTCGAGTAAGAGACCGGACATCTGAGATCATCGACAGTAATTGAGTGCCAAACATGCGTCCGATTGGTGGGATTCAGCTCCAGAGCCCCATCCTGTTTCCGCAGGGCCATGAAATGGCCATTGGCCGCTACGATAAACTTGCCGTCTCTGCACATGGCCACGTGCTGCCAGTTGGTTCGACGGATGGTTTTCCTCAGGTGGCTGTCATCGCACGAGAAATCATAATGCTCTGAGTCGGGTCTACGCTATCTGTCTGCAACCATGAAACTGGAATGGTCGGAGAAGATCGTTACCATCCTGCATCGCCCAAAATGGGCCATCGGAGCTGTAGGGGCATTTATACCCATGCCCCCGCAAGGAGTCGACGAGACATACATCTTTGTAGATGCGCTGCTGACCTTGGGCACCATGGCACGAGCGTTATATAACAAGAAGCTATGAGACCGATGTAGATTTGGCCAAGGAGCCCGATGGGAAGTCACGTACATGCGACTTCTTTTGCAGCGTCATCCCTGTACATCAAGCGGACGTGCACATCTAACTGGACGCATGTTGAACGTTCTGTCGGGGCTTCCTGCCTGACCGCTGATGATAGCGGTTGCAGCGGNGCGACTTCTTTTGCAGCGTCATCCCTGTACATCAAGCGGACGTGCACATCTAACTGGACGCATGTTGAACGTTCTGTCGGGGCTTCCTGCCTGACCGCTGATGATAGCGGTTGCAGCGGCGTGCCCAGAGATGTCGTGGAAGAGACTTCCACCCGTTGCTCGCCTGCATGCACTTACTTCTCCATACGCAACCTTCTTTTCGGCTTTGCGTGTTCTATTTACAAGACTGCCTTGGCAACGGACAATGTGGAGGTTTTGGGCCACGGAGCCAGGAGCCTTGTTGGCTGCTGCTCGGCGAGGTCCNACAAGACTGCCTTGGCAACGGACAATGTGGAGGTTTTGGGCCACGGAGCCAGGAGCCTTGTTGGCTGCTGCTCGGCGAGGTCCGTTAGAGAAAAGAGTCTTTTGTCTCCGCAACTTTGCCAAGTCGCTCGAACGGGTCCACGGAGTCGCGGGAGACGTAGGACCCGCTCGACCTTTCGCTTCTTAGTTGGTCCTACCCGAACAACGCAAATGACCTTTCATCAAGCCAGGTCTAGTACATCGGGGTGAAGTCCAGCAGCTCCCTCAGCTGACCCTCCCTGGGCACGAAGTCGCGCCAGTCCGACCTCNGGTCCTACCCGAACAACGCAAATGACCTTTCATCAAGCCAGGTCTAGTACATCGGGGTGAAGTCCAGCAGCTCCCTCAGCTGACCCTCCCTGGGCACGAAGTCGCGCCAGTCCGACCTCGCACATTCTGCCACGAACACGATCTCCGGGGTCTTGTTCATATCCTTCCTTCTGGCACAGCTTGTCTCTCCCAAGGTCGGCACGAGGAGACATCATACCTCGTTCGTCTCATGTGCTGCTGCAAGGCAGTGAGGCGAGAAAGCGGGCCCCGCACTCTCGGTCAACAAGCCTCTGTGCGGTGTGCGCCGGGTGGAAGTCTTCCACCTGCCGCCTCCGCATGACATAGTCATGCATCTGGACATCGTTGTTTTCCCGCTGAGCACGCAGCTCCATGTCCAGAAGCTTGCCCACGCTCCGCTCGGCATGGTCCTCTTGTCGTGTTGGCCTGAGCCAAGCACGTGCCTGCGTCTTGCTCNGGACATCGTTGTTTTCCCGCTGAGCACGCAGCTCCATGTCCAGAAGCTTGCCCACGCTCCGCTCGGCATGGTCCTCTTGTCGTGTTGGCCTGAGCCAAGCACGTGCCTGCGTCTTGCTCACTTCGCACAAGTCCAGGGGCCGTGCTTCCTCGTTGTGGACTCTTCGACAGGAACCCTTGCCATGCATGTTGCTGTTCTGAAGAGTTCTAGGGCTAAAGTCACCTACACACACACACNTCACTTCGCACAAGTCCAGGGGCCGTGCTTCCTCGTTGTGGACTCTTCGACAGGAACCCTTGCCATGCATGTTGCTGTTCTGAAGAGTTCTAGGGCTAAAGTCACCTACACACACACACGATACTTGTCCACTGCCGACATGTAGCTTCGGCTGGCTTTCTCGCGCTCCGCCAGCTGTCCCCACCGACAGTGTCTGCCTAGGGCAGGCGCATCCAATACAACCCCTNACACACACACACGATACTTGTCCACTGCCGACATGTAGCTTCGGCTGGCTTTCTCGCGCTCCGCCAGCTGTCCCCACCGACAGTGTCTGCCTAGGGCAGGCGCATCCAATACAACCCCTGGCCGCACAACAAAAGACAAATCATCTTTGCTTGTACAGTTCACTACAACCTATGTGCCGCGTACATCGAGTGCCGTGCGCTCGGCTGTGGACTTTGGCAGAAGCTCTCGTGCATGGCTGCCTGCGTCCACTGGAGATTGTTTGCTGCACTCTAACAGGGAATGGCCCACGTATAGGCGGGAAGCGCAACAGCTGAGACACCGAGTGCCAGGCGACACTTCGGAGTCACACACACACNTGCCTGCGTCCACTGGAGATTGTTTGCTGCACTCTAACAGGGAATGGCCCACGTATAGGCGGGAAGCGCAACAGCTGAGACACCGAGTGCCAGGCGACACTTCGGAGTCACACACACACTTCACCCATCGGGCATGTTCGTCCAGCATCCCTCGGATCGTTTGTGCTGCCGTAGACTGAGATACGTGGTTTGGTTTAACCCTAGTGACCGAAATGAGTTCGCACTACTATCATGCAGACATGTTGCAGGTGGATGTAGGACCTGGCGTCTAATTTCATTGAGCACGTGACGACGAAATACTAAAACCTCCGTCCTCCAGAAGCGCAAGGCTTGGTGTTCCTCGGATGGCAGGAGTACTGCGTCCCACTCATTGCTCTGGTAAACACGGCACTCGCAGCATAACTTTATAGGATGCNATACTAAAACCTCCGTCCTCCAGAAGCGCAAGGCTTGGTGTTCCTCGGATGGCAGGAGTACTGCGTCCCACTCATTGCTCTGGTAAACACGGCACTCGCAGCATAACTTTATAGGATGCCCACGCGTCACAGTTGTCGCGGTCATCGGCCGCGGCGGCAGGCCTGTGCCATTCGCACAGCAATCTCCAGGTCGCTGTCTCATGTCTGAGGTGCGTGCTCCACCCGCTGCCAGCGGCCGAGTTCCGGCGTGTGCGACCTACCGAAACGTTGTTACTCCTCCCTATCGCACGCACCTAGTCTTGCGTTGCATGGCATAAACATCGGCGTTCCGAATGGCAAGTTACCCCATGAGCTAGGCCACCGGCGCAGTCCGCGTGCCTGTGCCTGGCTTCAGGATCCTGACGGGCAGCGCCCTCTGGAAGCATTGTCCTCACCCTTGCGGCTTCGAAATCCCTGCCTCACCCATCGATTCCGATACGGCACATATACGCCTGTGCATCGGATTCGCGTTTTCCCGCTAGCTAGGGTCGTGACGCAGTCGCTTCACAATAATGTCAGGTTTAGTGGCGCGTGAAGACGTCCTCCGTTGGCGGAGGGCAAAACTCCGTCCTGGGAATTACCGCGCCGACATCGACTCAGCTTGACCCACCCACACACAAACACGGACACAAACCCGAGCTTCGCACACGTCGTCTGCGAACCAAGGACAGGCCGAGAAGGCTACCATGGTCCTCAGTGTTGACACCGTTGCTTCTGTGTTGTACTTCATCTCTATGCCGCAGCCAAGAGACAGACAAATCGAAAAGGACGTTGTAGGGATTGTTGTCGCAATATGCGGTTCGAGCCACAAAGACGCTGTCAGTAGAAAAGACGTGTGCAGAATACGCACGGTCTGGTTTGAAAGCAGTCAGTTTCCGCCTCGGGTACATGTATCCCAGCCATAACTTCCATGACAGAAACACGCTGCTGCATTGTACCGGACTATTTCACTGAGCACCGGGTTTCACCTGCACCAGCCTATCCACGACAGGATCAGGGTGGAAGTTGAAAATATTGCCCATGCGCATCGGTTTCCTTGCCTGCATATGCTTCCGGAGCCCAACGGGTTAAGGTTCCGGCGACGCCACACCGATCTTCGCGCCAGCAGTCGTGGACGAATGTCTGTATGTCAGCAGTGGCTGTCCCAAACCAAGGAATTTCTTACTTCCAAGAAATATTTCGTCTGTGGCCGTCTGAGACCAGTGCGTTTCGCCATGACACCTCAAGTGCATGATGCGAAGTCATACTGTCTTACAGGCTCGCCTGCAGAANAGGAATTTCTTACTTCCAAGAAATATTTCGTCTGTGGCCGTCTGAGACCAGTGCGTTTCGCCATGACACCTCAAGTGCATGATGCGAAGTCATACTGTCTTACAGGCTCGCCTGCAGAATCCTAGAGCAAGTACCGAACAAAGGCTAGGACCCGCCCGCCGTCTTGATCCATCGGCCGCGACCATCCAACATCCCTGGGGTCGCACGTCGCATCATATACATTGCGCACCATAAAAGATTTCCCATTAAGTGAGTGTGCATGGAACAGTACAATGTCCACTGCAGAGGGCTTCCCACGGCTGATAACCTGAAGTTTCAGAGGTGAGCAACTAAAGCANACATTGCGCACCATAAAAGATTTCCCATTAAGTGAGTGTGCATGGAACAGTACAATGTCCACTGCAGAGGGCTTCCCACGGCTGATAACCTGAAGTTTCAGAGGTGAGCAACTAAAGCAGAGGGAAGATCGTTAAGTCAACCCTACGGACGCTGAGCTACCAATGCATAGGAGTGCGTGAGTCAGCATATGCGAACCGACCGGAGTGCAGAAGCAACCTGGTCTTCTTCACGAGGTNCAGAGGGAAGATCGTTAAGTCAACCCTACGGACGCTGAGCTACCAATGCATAGGAGTGCGTGAGTCAGCATATGCGAACCGACCGGAGTGCAGAAGCAACCTGGTCTTCTTCACGAGGTGGATGGGGACGCAGGTGCTCTATGCTGGACTATGCGGTCTGTGCTTCCGCATGCGAGCGTGTGTTCCATAAAGTGTAAAAGCCGAGGCATTGCGATGCGGCGCATGTACAACTTTAGAAAACACTGCTGAGGCGAAATACAAACGCACAGCGAGCGTACAACACCACGACCGNCGAGCGTGTGTTCCATAAAGTGTAAAAGCCGAGGCATTGCGATGCGGCGCATGTACAACTTTAGAAAACACTGCTGAGGCGAAATACAAACGCACAGCGAGCGTACAACACCACGACCGAATGCCACATGCAGTCATGCGGTTACCTCTGCCCGATCCCGCCTCTTCACGTCCTTGTTCTGAGAACCTGTCACAGGCAAGACTAACTAGCTGACGTGCAGGCCACACAGGACGAGTCCGNATGCCACATGCAGTCATGCGGTTACCTCTGCCCGATCCCGCCTCTTCACGTCCTTGTTCTGAGAACCTGTCACAGGCAAGACTAACTAGCTGACGTGCAGGCCACACAGGACGAGTCCGAAGGAAAGACACCACGACAGTAAGCAGTTCGTCTGAGATTGATACCCTTTTACGCCCGAGCTGCAGAGTTAGCTCCCTTTGGCGAGTGGCGCCCATGCACACGGCATGTCCTTAGGACGGTGTGCCTTTGTTGCGCTACGGAAACCACGTCGCAGCTGTTCGCAAGCCTCGCAGTACCGCGGGTCGTCTTGGACGAAACCCGGGTAGTAAACTCCTTCGGAGTTAGGCCAGCCTTGGTGGTCCGGGGCCGGTGCGCCCGGAACCAAAAACGGGAGCCTTCTACGGCGTTTGCGCTTGCCCTCTTCCTGCAGTGTCCCCTTGGGGGATGGAACCGCTCCCTGCGCTGCCTGCGGTTTCCCCTTGGAGGATGGAACCGCCTCTTTGACAGGTGCCTTCGAGGAGCTGGAAGACGACTCGGAATCCGAGCTGGAGAAGCAGCTCGAACCCGAGTCGAATTCCACAGACAGCTCCTCATTCGCCGTCTTGATTTCCTCCTCCAAATTCTTGATGTCGGCCCGAATCCGCGTCATAGCCNCGGAATCCGAGCTGGAGAAGCAGCTCGAACCCGAGTCGAATTCCACAGACAGCTCCTCATTCGCCGTCTTGATTTCCTCCTCCAAATTCTTGATGTCGGCCCGAATCCGCGTCATAGCCGTCTTCCGGTTCTTCACGATGGTTCGGAGGTCTGCCTTGCGCTTCTGGAAATCCTTGCGAAGTGCCCGGAGGGCCTTCCGTTGTGTTGCCATGTTAGTCTTCGTGACCTTCGGCGACATTTCGCGGCGAGGCTTGGGAATGGATGCGAGGGCGGGCGCTGAAGTGATACCAAAGGCTGATAACCCGGCAACAGAAATGACACGTTCAACCTNGTTAGTCTTCGTGACCTTCGGCGACATTTCGCGGCGAGGCTTGGGAATGGATGCGAGGGCGGGCGCTGAAGTGATACCAAAGGCTGATAACCCGGCAACAGAAATGACACGTTCAACCTTAGCTTTCTTAGCACACTGGCTTGCAGCAGGTGACATTATTCAAGCACTAGCAGGCTGTACTGACATGACTGATGCAGAAGCTTCAGCATGCAGTGCAACNGAAATGACACGTTCAACCTTAGCTTTCTTAGCACACTGGCTTGCAGCAGGTGACATTATTCAAGCACTAGCAGGCTGTACTGACATGACTGATGCAGAAGCTTCAGCATGCAGTGCAACCTATTGCATGCGACTCGGCCTCTGGATCATTGGTTCTGGATCGGCGTGTCGAGCCTTCGCGTTGTAGGGAAGGGGTTAGTGTATGTGAATCTAGTAAAGTAGAAGATCCTCTGCTACATCTATTACTACCCGATGAAAATATTGAGACGATGAAAATGACGACGATGCCAAAGATGACGAAGATGATAAAGATGATGAAGATGACAAAGATGATGAAGATGATGCAGATGATGAAGATGATAAAGATGATGAAGATGATGAAGATGATGAAGATGATGATGGAGATGGTGGAGATGATGATGGAGATGATGGAGATGATGAAGATGACGGTGGAGATGATGGAGATGATGAAGATGATGATGGAGATGATGGAGATGATAATTGGGGGGGGTCCGGGACCCCCCCCGGGAATTAAATAATTTAAATCCGGGGGGTTCNTTGGAGGATGGAACCGCCTCTTTGACAGGTGCCTTCGAGGAGCTGGAAGACGACTCGGAATCCGAGCTGGAGAAGCAGCTCGAACCCGAGTCGAATTCCACAGACAGCCCCTCATTCGCCGTCTTGATTTCCTCCTCCAAATTCTTGATGTCGGCCCGAATCCGCGTCATAGCCGTCTTCCGGTTCTTCACGATGGTTCGGAGGTCTGCCTTGCGCTTCTGGAAATCCCTGCGAAGTGCCCGGAGGGCCTTCCGTTGTGTTGCCATGTTAGTCTTCGTGACCTTCGGCGACATTTCGCGGCGAGGCTTGGGAATGGATGCGAGGGCGGGCGCTNGTTAGTCTTCGTGACCTTCGGCGACATTTCGCGGCGAGGCTTGGGAATGGATGCGAGGGCGGGCGCTGAAGTGATACCAAAGGCTGATAACCCGGCAACAGAAATGACACGTTCAACCTCAGCTTTCTTAGCACACTGGCTTGCAGCAGGTGACATTATTCAAGCACTAGCAGGCTGTACTGACATGACTGATGCAGAAGCTTCAGCATGCAGTGCAACCTATTGCATGACTCGGCCTCTGGATCATTGGTTCTGGATCGGCGTGTCGAGCCTTCGCGTTGTAGGGAAGGGGTTAGTGTATGTGAATCTAGTAAAGTAGAAGTAGGAGACGATGTAGATAATGATGGCGATGAAAATATTGAGACGATGAAAATGACGACGATGCCACAGATGACGAAGATGATAAAGATGATGAAGATGACAAAGATGATGAAGATGATGAAGATGATAAAGATGATGAAGATGATGAAGATGATGATGGAGATGATGGAGATGATGATGGAGATGATGGAGATGATGAAGATGATGGTGGAGATGATGGAGATGATGAAGATGATGATGGAGATGATGGAGATGATGATGGAGATGATGGAGATGATGAAGATGATGGTGGAGATGATGGAGATGATGAAGATGATGATGGAGATGATGGAGATGATAATTGGGGGGGGTCCGGGACCCCCCCCGGGAATTAAATAATTTAAATCCGGGGGGTTCCCCCGTATTTAAATTATTTAAATTATTTAATTCCCGGCCCCGGGCCTCCCCCCGGACCCCCTCCCCAGGATTTAAATGATTTAAATTATTTAAATTATTTAATTCCCGGCCCCAATTAAATAATTTAAATATGGGGGAGCCCCCCGGATTTAAATTATTTAAATTATTTAATTCCCGG
>BGNK01002275.1:82316-107407 GCA_003297005.1 Symbiodinium sp. clade A Y106
AAATAATTTAAATAATTTAAATCCTGGGGGAGGGCCCCGGGGGGGGTCCGGGATCCCCCCCGGGAATTAAATAATTTAAATCCGGGGGGTTCCCCCGTATTTAAATTATTTAAATTATTATTTAATTCCCGGCCCCGGGCCTCCCCCCGGACCCCCTCCCCAGGATTTAAATTATTTAAATTATTTAATTCCCGGCCCCAATTAAATAATTTAAATACGGGGAGGCCCTCGGATTTAAATTATTTAATTCCCGGGGTCCAGACACACTGGAACACCATATGGGGTCTATTTGGCAGCTGGCGCGTGGAGTCCTGCCAACACACACACATCCAGCTGCCAAATAGACCCNGTGGGGGGGTAAGTTGAGAAGATGCTCTTGCTGCCGGACCAGCTCTTAGAGAATATATATAAACGGGATCCCACGATGTGTTTGGTATATATTCGGGCCCCTTCATGCGTTCAAACCCTAAGCCTTTGCTACACTTCTGCACCCTCCAACTACAACCGGCTTGAAGGCTGCATAGGGCAGAGCTCAGGAGGAACAGTTCGTGATGGTTGCAGCCCCTGAACGCGCCTTTTGGATTCAAAACAGTCGAAACCGATCTAGCTCTGCGTCATTCTACATCTACATATCTCTGTATATGTACACAAGTTGTATTTATATACAAAGCAATGTGTGTACATAATATCTGTCAACACGTGTTCTGCTATGTTCATACAAAACCGTAAGCCAAACTAGCTGAATCTTACTGTTGTATATACTCCTGCCCATGGCGCGGGGGCATTCCACTCGACCAATTCCTACACTGCGCCACCCTACTATAGACGTGGTGGGCTTTAATTGAGGGAACCCCGAGCAAGAAGGTCATTCGATTCATAAAGCCTGGACCCCGAAAACTCAAAATCCCAAAACCCCAAATCGGATTACGGCTCAGGGTACGCCCAAATCCCAAAAAAAGACAAAGAGAAGCAACCCAAAAAAACCCTTATTGCAGAACCTTGATCGTGACGCTTACAGTAACCCTTATCGACGCCCTTCACAGAAGACTTTAATGACAAAGTTATGCCCTGTAAGTCCTCAGAGGAACCCCTAGACTAGAGAAAAGCCCAGCTAAAACACCCTAAGATTGTAAGCCCCGAAACCCGAAACCCAAATCCAAAACCAAACGCGCTAAACCCTATACCCTAAACCGTACCTAGAGGCTCATACCCTACCCCTTTTTTTGGGCGCCTACGTTTTAAGATAACAGATCCTAACCATAAAACTAGGTATCCTAAAAAAGGGGTAGGGTATGAGCCCCTAGGTATACCCTAAACCCTTAACATGCCTCTCCGAGGTCCAATTCGTCCGGCGAAGGTGGGCAATAATCTTGTGACGGCTCCTGCATGTACTATGGTTGATGATATAAATCTTGCATTACCCATACCACAATTCCCATAGTTTAGGGTCCTTAAGGTAGTGCAGGATTTATAACATCAAAACTATGGAGGCCTGCAGAGGGCTTCGGGTTTAGGGTTTAGGGGCCTTGTTTAGGCTACTAGCCTAGGGTTCAGGGGCCGAAAAATAGAATAACTGTATCCTTAATCATAATAAGAAACCTTATGGAATATAATACGGGTGATTGCTTGAGCTTCTATATTACTATTATAAGGGCCGTAGTGCGGTTTAGGGCTGCAGGGAACTAGAAGGGTACTTTCCTCAGCTCCAAATCCAACATGTTCACACCTTCGATGGACTTGGCCTTCTCGCTGATGAGCTTCTTCACTTCAGTAACCCAAACATCTTCAGCCCTAAACCCTAAACCCTGAACCCTAAACCCTAAGCCCTAACCAACATGATCATCTTCAGCATGGGTTGCCCCGTTGAAGCGCTCCGGCGCCGTCCAGGGCCTTGAGTGAATTTCCACGGAGCCTGGGATGCTCGCGGCCGATCCCGGCATCACGCAGAAGGAGGCCCCCAGAGACTCCAAAACGCCTTAATTAAGGAATATTATTCCTTAAATCATATTCGGGATCCTAATATGATTTAAGAAATATTCCTTAAATCATATTCGGGATCCCTAATATAATTTAAGGTACATTCCTTAATTAAGGGGTTTTGGAGTCTCTGGGCCATTCGTGTACATTGGGGTTATCTAGGGTTGTGCAAGGATTTCGTATGTGTTTGGAGAGGGATTCAGGGCTTGACGTTCCGGACCCTATATGAACCCCAATCCTGCAACAGGAACATCCCCAAACCAACCAGCTCCGAAAGTCACGACTCGAAATCTCGAAGGCCTAGGATTCTACAGTAGAAGCCAGAAAGTTGGAACATGGGTTTAGGAGGATTTGTGCTAGGATCCCCTATACTTTACCTTAAGGGCATGAGGATAATGATGTTCCAACTTTCTGGCTTCTACTGTAAGGTTGTAACTGTATCTCAAACCTCAGCTTGTGGAATCCACAAGCAAAAGGGTCCAAGAAAGGATTTGCGACCCCCAGTTCTCCCTAAAGTACGCTTTGCATACGCCCTCAGGTTCCCTGAAGAACCCTCCACCCTTGAACCACGATCCTCTAATGCAGGTTTAGGGTTCTTGCTAAGGAATTCACTTTATGTTACCATAATAGGGATCAAAAACATGCCTTATTTAATGTTAAGGAATTCACTTTAAGTTACCATAGTAGGGGTCTATAGTAAATAACATGGCTTCTTTAATAATCTTATACTTTAAGTTACCATTAACAGGATCCTCTAATGCAGTAGCTGCAAGCACAAAGCCCGAACCTCCAGCTGTGACTTCTAAGTCTCTAAAATGGAGGCAGAGACAAAGACTGGAAAGCGGACACGGGATAGGGTCCTCATACATACATACATACATATATATATATATATATATATGGGCCCATATATATATATACAGGCATACACACGCCGCCTACTTATGAGGAAGACGTGGAGCAGAATAGGGTTTTGGCATATATTACACTATAATTGTAGCATATTGCAGCAATGAGCCCCCAAATTGTATCGGTTATGATTTAGACCCTTACCTGACCCTAGTTCCGATAAGACCCATCTAGAACCCTGAAGAATCGCTTGCAGAACCCTCGATGCTGAACCAAACGCCAATGCCCCCAAACCCGGAGCCCTCGTAACAAAAAATGAAAAGGGACCTTTATAAGGAACCCTTAGAATAACCTCTGTTGGAACCCTTAAAAAAGAATCCTTCGAGGTACGCTTTAAAGGAGCTCTTAGAGAAACCCCGCGAGGCTTAAAGGAACCCAGAAATCGTCCAGCTTGCCGCGCATTCCGAAGATGCCGCCAGCGCGGCGAATCTCGGCGAGCTCCCAGCAAACCTGCTCTCTCGGGGTTCAGGGCATTTAGGGTTGCCTGTTGCTCAGGAGGGGCTGAAAGTTTGGGGGTATGTTCCTTTGCTGTTGGGCTGGAAGGATGAAAGGCATAGTATTTGGAGAAACTCGCTGGTTTTCCAGGGATGAAGCGATGAAGGGTGTCATAACTCAAAGTCTATGGGCAGAGGCTAAGGCTAGCAGAGCTTTGCTGGGTCTGCAGAAAAAGGATCTTCAAACCCAATAATTAGGCGCAGTTGGGGCTTGCAAAGGAAATGTGGCTGCCCGCTTCATAGCTATGGCTATGTTCATATGGGAGTTTCCGAAAATAGGGGATCCAAATATAGTAGGGTCCTTATTATAAGGACCCCCAAATAAGGTACCCCTAGTTTTCGGAAACTCCCATATAGTGGTTCAAGCAGACCTGGACAAGCCCGACAGGAGAGATCATGACCTCCCCCACTATGCCTTAAACCCTAAAACTAAAGCTTAAACCTACCAAACAGAAGGGGCTCCAAACACTATATCCCATCAGTCGACCCAAAGCTCCAGTAGTCGCCGGACTACCAGGCACAAAGCTCCGTTACACTATAAACCATAAAGGCCGCAATCTGACGTGGCCTTCAGCTTGGCGAATTGCCACATTACATCGGAGCCTTAATTGCTAAGAAGGGTTCCTTTCAAAGGTCCCAAGGGTTCTAAACGCTTCTATCATATAGAGGCCTTCGCAATTGAATTGGCTTTTCGGAATACACTATGCCAATGCCGTAATGATGACACGGAGCACTAAGGAATTGTAATGTTTGCGTACTGGGGGATAATACATGCTATAAGCATAACCAAGAACATGCACACTAAACCAAAACCCTGAAACCCCCATTAAAGCCTGGACTACAAAGCGGGACTCCCACCTCGCTGCTGTGGCCTTCTCCTTGGAGTTGGATGGTTACGTCCTGCGGAGGACTTAGGGCTCTTTGGAGGACTTAGGGTTCATAAGCTTCACCGGCGGATTAGGGATTGTTGGGACTATAGAAGAACCTTCTCGCCCACACTCTTCTTCCTATATGTACAAAAGATGATAACCAACAAAATGAACCTCACCGAGGCAACTCTTGGGTTATAGTGGGCCCAGTGGCTTCATGCAAACCCTGCGCAGGGATCCCAACATCCGGGTCCTTCAAGAAGGAGTGTTTACTAATGAAAGGTCTGCCTTTTCTGTATAATGCCGCACGAGGATTTAGGGCAACTGGTTAGAGTCATCAACGCAGCTGTGCATCACAAGAACCCAGCCCGAGAGCCCCTTCAACTGCAACATGTAAGTACCTTGCTTGACCAGTGTCCTCCCAGAACTACTTCGAGGTTCATGGGCTATAGTTGTGAGAAGGGATAGAACTAGGATAACTATAAAGCTATAACCTGTACTGCGGGACTTATAACGTCGCTTCTAACTACACACGAACCTCCAAGGAGTAGGGTACGTCGGGAGCGCCTGAAAGTCTTCTAGACCCTACGCTCTAAATCCTAATATGGGGCCTTAATAATTAGAATAGGGTTTGGGGCCCATTATAGTATACTATAGGTTTTTAATTAGAATTAGAATGGGGTTTTGGGGCCCACTATACTATAGTTATAGTAAGGAACCCTCACAATATTATTTTAAATTGTTTAGGCCCCTAGATTAAGCCCTCAACTCCAAACCCCTGAGGCCGCATACACCCTAAGCTTTTCAAACTAAGGCTCTGAAGCTCGTGCCCCCAAACCACTGTTAGGGTTTAGGTTTTAGGGTTTAGGGTTTAGCCCCCAAGGTGCTTCGTAGGGAATGGGGGAATGGATTATGGGGATTATATAGGGACTACTATAGGGATCCATTCCCCCATTCCCTACGAAGCGCCAGACAGACCATGAAGCCTTGAAGCCCTAAACCCCAGAGCCCTAGGATAGAGCCTCTTTCTAAGACTGCACAGCCTCGGCCTCATAGCCACAAGCCCATGGCTCTCTGCATATACTACTGCTGTGGAATTAGGTCCCCAAGGCCATGATAGGAAAGGCCTTTCTCTAGGGTTTAGGGTTTACCCCTTTGGGTGCTTCGTATCGAGTCTCCTCAAAGGGATTGCCCAAGGTCCGGATCCCAAGGTCAGATTCCACCTGCAGCGAAGGGCTCAGGGTGCTTGAGAGTGGAATGTCCCTAAATCGTTGACTGTAAAAGCCCAAACACCAAACCCCACGACGTAGGCTTTAGGGATGGTTTAGGCATCAGGGGCGCAGGAGCCAGAAGTAGACGACGAGTAGCCAGGATGCTACCGCCACGAAGGTCCAACACTCTGAATGTCAAAGTTAAACCATAGTAATAAGGTACGGGCCTTCATAACTAGAATAGGCTTCTGGGGGCTCCCTATTATAACTATCGTACCCAAACCCTATTCTAATTACTAAGGCCCCTATAGTACAGTCACAGCCCGGTAGTCAACTGCATGGCTCCAGAAGAGCTTACAAAGGCAAACGCCCCTTTCCTGCCGGATAGGATTTAAGAATGCGCTCAACCCCGGAGACAAGTACCGCTGGATTTCCGAGTATCCCAACAGAGGCGCAGTAATTCCCACGTCAACGAACGCTGGGAGTCCTAGGCTGTTAAGCTGTTAGACTTGCCCAGAGACTCCAAAACCCTTTAATTTAGGAATATTCCTTAAGTTATAATAGGATTCCTAATATGATTTAAGGTATATTCCTTAATTAAGGGGTTTTGGAGTCTCTGGGTGGAGGTCCTAACCGAAATACAGGTGTATTTGACACCAATGACAACGTGGTACAGCTTGCCCACTGTTAGGGGGCCTATGTTTCTTTAGCGATCACAAGACACACAGACACACACACACACACCATTGCTCAACCAGGAATATCAACGTATTTAGTCAACACAACCTGCCAACCACTTCCAGCCCATGTGACACTGCACCACAATTCGATAACAGACCCCAAAACCCCTATCCTAATTCAGTAAGGCCTACATCAAACCTAACACCCGAAACCACCCCTTAAAGCAAATATGCGTCAAACCCTGTACAAACCCTAACACTCACTCAAAAAAACATACACAACACCTAGACTACATTCACCCAGAGCCTTTGCTTTGCCCTTTGCCATCCAGGCAAATCCTTGTTAAGTCCCATTTCCCAGGCACTTAGCAAGCCCCCGCAGCACCTTTCCGATTGCCCGTGGATGGAAACGGACCTGCCGGCACTGTCGATTTGAACCAGTCTCGTGTAGTGAGTAAGGCTGTTTTATGGGGTTTGTATATTCAAGGGCAATGTAAAGCTGCTAAAAGTTTCAGACGGGTCCTTTAGACTTTTACATGGGGCGACTAAGGGTCTCTTAAAGGGCGACTTACGGTCTTTCATACTGCCTTTTGATGGTGGCATGAGGATCTTTTATAGCTTTGGGGATCACAGCTGAGGATAAACAGCCTGAGACCTGAGCCTGCAACATCGCCGGTAAAAGCACTACAATCCGTAATTGTGCCGAAAACAGTAATCCTGAATCTTCAGCTGAAAAGTATAGAGGAGCCGTTGAGCTGAACATATGCTTATCCTCTACAAATCGAGACCACGCCGGCTACTGCTAGCTGACACCAGCAAAATGTGGTGCACTTCAAACTCCGGGAACAGTCCTCTTCCAAAGATGCCTGCCTCTGTGACCGAAACCTTTGTTAGCTTGTTTTTATTTGGGAGAAAGAATTAATGTAGGAGCCTGATTAAGAAACCTTGGGCCTTTATTAGGGTTCCTTGTATGAATCCTACTATTTTGGGGTTATAGGCCCAGGGTTTCTTAATCAGGTTCCTACATTATTTTACAACCCCTAAACTAAACCCTCAACCCTAAACCCTCAACCCTAAACCCTCAACCCTACACCCTAAACCCTCAACCCTTGAGGGTTTAGGAGGGTGTTGCGTTGAGGGTTGACCTGCAGTGGTCTCAAGGTACCTGGATCCTGACAGTTTGGTTCTTAGTGTCTTGTTTCAGTAAGGCCCCCAAAAAGCACATAAGCAAAATTGGGATAGGGATATCCCATATAAACCCCCGTATAATGATGCCCCATGAGGTAGGGATATCCCTATAAAATGCTTATGCTAATGTGCTTTTTGGGTCCCTAATTCAGGAGTCCCGCATTTTCAGATGCGGTTTCGGGTTCAGACATGATAGGCGGACCTATGCCTGAGATGCAATTGCAGGGAGCAGGGCAAATAGACAAATTGAGGTCGGCAAAGCAGCAGCGAAAGACCACGTGTGTGGCGGAGGATTCGTTTTTGGAGTCTTCTGCCTTAGCGCGATTTCGGGCTGAAGGGAGTCAGACGTGCGCACTCTACTTTACTAGAAGCTCCAGCGTTCACAAGCCCTCCGCCTGGCACCCACCCTAAACCCATTATGAGCAACACCCTAAACCCACCAAAAGCAACCTTAACTCGAACTCCATCCTACTGAATCTGCTTGAGCTTTGGCAGGGTCAAGAGCTACAGGGTTCAGTCCCAGTTGGAACGATATGCGCTCGCGGGTCTCAGTAGGAGGTCTCTGTAATCACAGTTCCCAAGCCCTCAGAAATCGAGAAGAACCCCGCAGATTTGGGCGGAAAGCCTTGTCATATGACCCGGCATCCCACAGCCTAGAACTCCGTGTCAAGAACAACATGTCAATGTGGCCGATCCTACTTATAGAGCAGAAGCTAGGAAATCCACAGACCCTAGAACCTGAAAGCCCCAAGCCGCAACCGAACCACCAGCCGAAAACCCATCCGGCAGCCAAAACCCAAAGCTGTAAACTCTGAAGCCATACCCTGTACCCTAACAATATGTTAATCCCCTTATAGGAGCCCTTATAGAGCCCTTCCCTAAGCCCATAAAGGAACCCTTACAGTAGAAGTCATTGTAGAACTCTCATAGAATCCCTTACAGCAACCCCTAAAGCCGTTGCACCTGGAAATTCCTTCCTTCGCCCTTGTTGAGGGACACCTTCGGCTAAGGCATCTAGAGTTTCGGGCTTCTGGGTCAGGGCTCAAGGTCTAAGGGTTCAGGGTTCGGGGTTCGGGGGGCTTAGGGTTTAGGGTTTAGGGCTTAGGGTTTAGGGTTTAGGGTTTAGGGCTTAGGGTTTAGGGCTTAGGGTTTAGGGTTTAGGGCTTAGGGTTTAGGGGCATGTGAGGCTTCAGTTTACGGTCTGGGTCGTGAGTTGCGGGCTGCAGTTCGGGGTCTGGAGTCTGGGGTTCCCAGCTTCAGAGTTTAGGGTTTAGGGTTTAGGATTTAGGGTTTAGGGTTTAGATCCAAGCTTCAGAGTTTAGGGTTGTGTGACCATACAAAGCCTCATATTCCCAGAGGGTCCATATACACTACCATTATGGAATTAGGTCCCCAAAACCATAATGGGGATGGTCTTTTAGGGCCCAATTCCATAATAGTAGTATATATGGACCCTCTGGGATTGTAGGTTTTGAAGGATCATGAGACTTGGGCAGTAGCTGAATACTAGGCCCTTAAAAACCCTGAATTCCATATCCTACACACTGAACTCTCAATCCCGAACTACTGCAAGGTTTGAACGGGATTGCAGGGCTTTTGAAGAAGGATCATCGAACCCGGCAAATCGAAGGCCTTTGGTCGAGAATTGCGTTTAGACTTTATTTGAGTCGCAGGGGCTTAACCCCCTGAAACGGAAAGCTGGTGTTTGCTGGGCACCCCAATCCCTGACCACCTGCTTTAAGCATCAACAAATGTCATAAAGACGTCGTAAAAGAGACTACAAGAGCCGCAACTTGGAATGCCTGTCCTGAAACCTAGTTAGATGTAGCTACTTAGCCACCTTTCCAGTTGACCCTCAACCCTACTTGAAGCCAGAATGGTAGTAATGAGTGGGCTCAAAACACGCCAGTTGGATGTATACAAGCAGTCATAGCTACACCTACCCGAATTACGACCATAACTCTCTTGATCGTTTCAGGAAATTGCTGCGGGCCTGAAACACGTAACAACCAGAGCCCTCCTGTTTGTGCGTACATACGAGCAAAAACTCGTTCATTCAGACGTGGTTAATGTTACCCAGAGGGTCCCACATACACTACCATTATGGAATTAGGTCCCCAAAACCATAATGGGGATGGTTTTTTGGGGGCCTAATTCCATAGGTAGTGTATATGGACCCTCTGGGTTAAGATCCCCTGACAAGTGAAATCGATTCAACCCGAAGTTGGCACTCCAACCCAGACTTGCCAGGGATCGCACGCTGGATGGGCAAGCCACGGTGAAGTGGGGCGACTGCGCATGCTCGATTCGAACCTGCCGAAACGGGCTGTCGATTGGGCTTTTGGCCTGAGGGTGTTTGTGATATTCTTACGGGTCCAACTGCCGGGATATCAAGTACTCGAGGTTAGGGCCATAGTAAATGTCGGTAAGTCTTACTTAGAGGATCATGGGACTTAGTAAGTAGGTTATAATTGGGGTTATAAGTCCTCCAAGTGGGGTTATCCTACCTATAACCTACTTATAACCTTGCTTACTAAGTCCCATGAGCCTTCAAGTAGGGGAAGTCTATACAAACCTTGAAGGAGCCTATGCCTATGACAAGTCTTTTAACCTTTAGGGTCTTGCATGGACAATTTGAGCCTGGAGGGTCTGGTATGGGAACTGACTGCGACGTTAGTGCCAGGAGTAATTACCCTAAGGCCCCATAGGAGTTCCTTTTTGGGGTTCATATTTAGAATCTTAGGAGGCAATCCCAAAAAGGAACTACTATGGGGCCTCTGGGTAAGCTGGGTGATTCTATCTTGTGCTTTCCGACAGCCGCGCTTGAGCGTTTCCACCTTGGGCAATTTAAGCTTTCGCAGTTGTTCTCTGAAACCCCAAGCCCCAAACCCTAAACCCCAAGCCCCAAACCCTAAACCGGTCTCTTGGCAACCCTCAAACCGAGGCCTGTCACCCTACTCAGGCCTTGCGATGCCCTAGACCCTAAACGCCCTAAATCCCAGACTTCAAACTCCTAAGCCCGTAAACCCCAAGGGCTCCGCTTGCCTAAATAGAAGGTTACTGGGGTACATAGAATAGGGTTTAGGGTATTTAGGGTTTAGGGTTTAGGGATATATGTTTAGTAACCTACTATTTTAGGTAGCTGGAACCCTAGGGAACGTCCACCAGAAACCCTAACCCCCTAAACCCAAACTCTGGGCTTTTAAGTAACCAGGGAGAAAAAAGTGTTAAAGTATGGTACCCCCTAAACCCAAACTCTGTAAGCGTCCAAGTGCAAGGCTGTGGCAGGCAGCAGCCCATCGTTGCGAAGCGCCATCTGCACTTCGTTGGTCCTTCGGGCTCGATGTTGGAGCCTTCTTTGACGGGGCCTCCATAATTAGAATAGGGTTCCTTTTTGAAAGTGTCTATAAGGGTTATATAAGGGTACTATAGTATAGTAGTATAGGGGCCTTAATAATTAGAATAGGGCTTTGGGTGTGTATTATACTATAATCATAATAAGGACCCCCACTATAGTATTGGCAATTATTTAGGCCCCTATGGAAGTGTGGTTCGCCTTCCTGATAGCCTTATTTGACCCTCAGATTAAGATAAGTCATCCACAAACATGCAGCAATCAACGGCCCAGGGTTTTGGGGTTTGCGGTTCTCATGCCTACGTAGTTACAGCGTGTTAGAACGAAACTAGAACTTCTAAGATGGTGCACTACATTTTGTGCATAGACATCGATTTCGATTATGGAATACAGAATGTCGAACATAAACACAGTTGGCGAGACACAAACGGAGACAGACGTAAACATAGAGATAGAGATCGATGAGTACTGTATGTGTGTGGATATACAATCACAGTTTAGGGGTTAAAGTCACCGAATATGGCCTTAATTGGAGTTTCCCTTGTAATCCCATCCCCAGAGAGCCCAATACCCCTTAATTAAGGAATATGGCTTAAATTATATATGGCTTCATGTTATGATTTACCCATAGGCCCCAAAGTAGTTCCTTTTGGGGGTTGCCTAATAGGATTCTATATATGAACCCCAAAAAGGAACTACTCTGGGGCCTCTGGGTAAGCTATATTCCTTAATTAAGGGGTATTGGGCTCTCTGGGTCCGTAACTACACAATCAGCAACCCCAAGGTTCCAGTACAACTTGCGATGCAGGTTTAGGGTTTAGGGTTTTAGGGTTTTAGGGTTTAGGGATTTAGGGTTTAGGGTTTTAGGGTTTAGGGTTTAGGGTTTAGGGATCTCGGGACTGGAAGTTGAGAGTTCATGGACGTATGCCCAACAGTCGGCACCACCAGAATATCTCTGCTGGAGCCCCCCCAAATATTTTGGTGATACATAGAATGCAGCATCGAATCCGTATAGAAGTCCTACAGTTGGCCTTGTCGTTGCGGGTCATTTCGCTTACGAGACCCAAGAAAGAATTGTACAAACCAGAACGAGCCTTCCCAGTGAGATTTTGCCCATGGCCAGCTCGCCGCCCTCGTCGCCGAAGAGGCGTGGACCCTGATTCCGGAAACGACTGAGATTCGAGGTGTGTGTGTGTGCCTACAGAGATGCTTAGAGTCAAGGGGTTCGAATGCTTTCGGAGAATACGAGTTTACGGAAAGCATTTTGGAATTAGGGTCCAAGGTCCAAGACGGTCCACGATGCAGGAACTACCTCTTACAGTTTCGGGCATATGCACAGAGGTCTGGTCGCTTCAGGAATTGGTGAGAGTTGGTGCTTTTCGCAAGAACATGCATCAGTCCAAGACACGTTGATCACTAGAAGAGCCCACCAGAAACCCCAAGGCCACAGATGTATTCAACCGCCCCTGGAACAAGAAGAGCTACAAAGCCTGGGCCTCATAAACCCTACACCATGTGGCCGCAGGTGTTGGGCCCTGGACGCTGCAAGGAAGATCGAAATCCCAAGTTCGAGAAACCCTCTCCCGAGAAATGTTCTGAAGGGGTACGGCAGGGTTCTTTGGTGGGTCTTCCAAGGAGGTGTGCAACGGCTTTATGAGGACTCCAGGCTTGTCGGCTTCAGGATAAGGTGGGCGTATAAGGTTTCGGTTTCGGGTTTAGGATATTATGAATAGTTAGTCTCTTCAAAAGCACAGCGAGTCAACTCATCCTGTGAATGCTAAACGATCTCTCACCTCAAATCCTCCCCAAGCCCTCCACTCTCAATCAAGAGACGGACCTGCACCACATGGGAGCGCCTGCTAAAATCAAGTTGTCTTAAGGTGCCTGGACCCTCAAGGAGCAGAACATACTTGCAAAAAGGAAGACTCATGAACACGCTTAACGAAAGAGGGCCATGAATCCTTAAACCTCGGAGTCCTAGCACATGAACTCTTGAATAGAACCCGAAGCCCTCTCCGTAAAGATCGCACACCAAACCAACTACCTAAACACAATGTCTAAACCCAAAGCCCTGATGAAATAGCTAAAGAAATTTCAAAACCCTAGACACAAATCCTTTGTAAGCCCTTCAATTTGCTCTGGGGTCCTGAAGGGACACAGAGGGAACCGCTCCATCACCGCGAAGCTCAAAGGAGAGGTAGTTCGTGTGTGGATCCGTACCTGAAGTCTTTGGTTTAGGGAGAGGGAGTGTGAGGCTTGATCCTCCCCTACTCTGCATATCTCGAGCCCTGGCACCCTAAACCCTAAATCCCGACACCCCTAAACCCTGAACCCTACGCCACTTAAGCCCTAAATAGGTACTAAGCCTTAGCCCGTGAACTCACGCATCCCTTTAACCACATCCACGATGCCAGTGCACGCAGAAATCCGGAACAAGCGGCGGGCCCTGGGGGTTCCTTATACTGGGCCCCAAAACCCTATTCTAATTATTGAGGTCCCTATATTAAGCGAGTTAGACTAGAAGATCTTTGGGAGCTTGAAGAGGAACTCCGGGCGCCGCCTAACATAGGGGCCTGAATTTCCTTTTTTAAAGGGTCTATAAGGCTTACCATAAGGGATCTATAAGGGTACTTTAATATAGCAGTATTCTAGGGGCCCTAATAATCAGAATAGGGTTTTGGGGTATGCTATACTATAGTCATCATAAGGAACCCCCGCAGTAGTATTGGCAAGTGTCTAGGCCCCTACATTAGGCTCTAGGCTTTCGGGATCAAGTGACATGACAAGGGAGAAACGCTGGGCCTCTCTTCTTCAACAACCGGGCCCCCCAAAAAGCTCAAACTTTCTAAGATAGAGCTAATATATAAAGCCAAAAAGTTTAAGGTTTCCCCAATGCGCTTGGAGATTAACTATGGCTTGGGGGGGGTTGAAAGGGTTCCCAGAGAGCCCAATACCCCTTAATTAAGGAATATGGCAAACCAAAACCCTAAACCCTAAACCCTAAACCCTTTTAAGCTATATTCCTTAATTACGGGGTATTGGGCTCTCTGGGTTTTCGTACACTTACCCGGACTTCCTCAACCCTCCGAGTCCCAGAGCCGAAGGATAGCAGAACTCCTAAACCCCCCAAAACCCTGCAGGAAGAGTTAGGGTTTAGGGTTTAGGGTTTAGGGCGAGGTTTTCTGAGCCTCCAGACTATAGACTCGCCTAACAAGCCCTACAGGCATTCACCCACCTTGACCCTAAACCCGAAACCTTGTGCCCCAAGCCGGAGACCTCGAACCACTTAGGCAAAACCTTATGCCGCCTATGTAACCTGCAGTGCTTCTGAGGTTTTGGGCGCCGGTCTTTGCGGTTTAGGGATTAAGGGTATAGGCATTTGGTTTAGGGATAGAGGGTTGAGGTTCACGGTTTAGGGTTCGCATGTTAAGCCGCGAAGCCATGCTAAACAATGAAACACTACATAAACAACGCATGCAGCCCTGCCTTGCGGCACGACGGCTTCCAGCAAAGCACCGAAGCTGGCCAGATGAGTGGGCGTGAATTTCACCTTGAGGTTACTTTGGAGGGCTTAGGCTTTCGGAAGCTAGGCTTAGGGCCGGGTTTAGGGCTTTAGGGTTTCGGAAGTTAGGTTGGGTCGCACAAAGGTGTTAATTGCGATGGTCTTACAGGTGTTCTGCCTTCCACCGAAGCTTCAGACTAGGCAAAACGTAGTTGTGTCTTCGGACCCCAAAGCCTCAAGGGGCCTAACAGCTTCAAGGCATGAGGCCTTACCCCAAGGGTCCAAAGGACCCAATAATCAGGTACTTGGGTTTAGGATAGTAGTTATGTAGGTTAATATTTGGGAGAGTATATGAGTATTGGGTACTTGGACCCTTAGGGTTATAGAAAGACAAAAAACAAATTGGAGACGTGCTGTCGATACCCTATTCTATGTTTAGGGCCCGGAGCTGGGGAGTTTCTGAAACCAATTCACACGAACGCAGGTCGCAAACACTGGCACCCCGCAAAATCAAGACCTCTGAAGAGCCTGCACACAAAAAACGAGAGACAGAACCCTAAACCCTAAACCCTACAAGCCCAACCCTAAACTCAGGTAAGTTCGGGGTTGGATAAGGAAAGGCTGAGGTCGGGGTATGAAGGCTTGGAGTTCCGAAGATCAGGGCTGAGATTCAGGGCTTAGGGTTCAGGTTGTAGTAGGGTTTGAGGTTTAGGGATCGGGTTTAGGGGACGTTCGGGCTTTCCTCGCAAACGTCAACTCGAAAGCCACGCTGTTGCACGCTAATCGACATGAACCGCCTATCATGCTCTTGTGAAACCGCATACTTGTAACAAGTAAACCCTAACCCCTCGGCCGTTAAACTTCGTAAGCCCTACACACCCAAACCTTCAAACTTCAAAACTGAGCATTTTAGACTCTAAACTTTAAACCAAATGCACCCTAAACCCTAAACCCTGAACACTTCAAACAGACTCAAGCGAGCCCTAAACCCATAAACCTAAACCCTAAAGCCCTAAAGCCTAAACCCTAAAGCCCTAACCCCTTAAACCTAAACCCTAAACCCTAAAGCCCTAAACCCTTAAACCTAAACCCTAACGCCCTAAACCCTGAACCCTAAACCTATAAACCCTTAAACCTACACCGTCCCCGCTCGTAGAGGCCTGAATCTGCCTGGAGTCGTGAGGAGAAATGACCAACTCTTGTGGCATAACCTGTGGGCCGGAGAATTATATACTTATAGTATAGTATACGTAGTATAGTTGTGGTATAGTATACTTATAGTATAGTCTAGTATAATGCAGTATGATATAATCGGGGTAATGTAGGGGGCCTTAATAATTAGAATAGGGTTTGGGGGCTCCTTATTCTACTTATAGCATAATATACCCCCAAAACCCAATTCTAAATATTAAGGCCCCTACATTATAGAACCCTATTATACCCCTTATAGTAATCCTTATAGAACTCCTTAAGGATCCCTTTAAAGGAACCCCTATAAGGCCCCGACATTATTGGAGTATCAGGGTTTAGGGGTTTTGGGCCTCCGACCGAGGCTCGGGGTCACTCTAAGGCTTCGCTTATGGGATCGATGCGGGTTCCTTTTCGGGTGTCTTTAGGGCTTCTATAAGGGTCTACCTGGAGGCTCATACCCTACCCCCTTCTTTAAAGTATCTATTTTTCTATGTCGCAGATCCTAACCATAAAACTAACTGGGCATCCTAAAAAAGGGGTAGGGTATGAGCCTCTAGCTCCTTGTAGGGTTCCGTATTATGATTTCCTTAGAAAAACCCTTAAAAAGGTAGGTTATTCCGTAAACTCTAACATTTCCTTCTATATATGTATATATATATATATACTCAAAAAGGTAGGTTATTCCGGGTTAAGGTAAACCCTAAAGTCTAACATTCCCTTATGTTCCGGGTTAGGGTAAACCGTAAAGTCTAACATTTCCTTATATCAACCCTCAAAAAGGTAGGTTATTCCGGGTTAAGGTAAACCCTAAAGTCTAACACCCTAAAGCAGCTACATCCAACTGCTCCGCAATCTCAGGTCTTGCCCAGGCCCCGAACCCAGAGACTCCAAAACCCCTTAATTAAGGAATATACCTTTTTCATATTAGGGGTCCTATTATAATTTAAGGTATATTCCTTAACTAAGGGGTTTTGGAGTCTCTGGGAACCCACAACCCTTACCCCCCAAATCTTCCGCACAGCTCACTTGAAGGCTCATGGGACTTAGTAAGTAGGGTTTAGGGTATAGGGTCTACTTAAAGGCTCATGGGACTTAGTAAGCAAGGTTATAAGTAGGTTATAGTTAGGATAACCCCACTTCGGGGACTTATAACCCCCACTATAAGTCCCCTGATCCTCTAAGCACCCGAGAGCGTAGCCTGACGCAAAACCACTATAGGGCACTGACTACTTGGAAATAGGGTTTGGGGGTAGAATATGGTATACGGTATACGCATACTGCACAGAGTACATAGAACTCTAAGGGACGGGATTCAATGACTCAAATCGGGAAAAGACAACCCCCAAACCCTGAACAATCCCCGCAACACTGAAGGCACCTTCATCCCCACAAATCTATAGGGAATCCCAGAAAGTTGGAACATGGGTTTAGGAGGATTGGTGCTGGATTTCCCTTCTCTTTTGTATAAGGGACTTAGGATACTGATGTTCCAACTTTCTGGAGTTTACTGNCTATAGGGAATCCCAGAAAGTTGGAACATGGGTTTAGGAGGATTGGTGCTGGATTTCCCTTCTCTTTTGTATAAGGGACTTAGGATACTGATGTTCCAACTTTCTGGAGTTTACTGTATGCTTGACTTGACAGAACAATATAAGCAAGTCCCAATAAGAAATGCTAACAAAATGTAGGATTCCTCTGGATTTCTTAGGCCTAACCAAAAACCCTAATCCCAGGAGGACCGCACCTCGAATGCATCGCTGGATCCAGCCTCGTTTGGCGGGTAAGACACATCCACGTTCACGAGTTGAGGCAGCTGAGGGTTTAGGGTTTAGGGCTTAGGGTTTCGGGCTTTGGGGGGGGTGTTTAGGGTCTAGTTTGTTTACTTTTTAGGTCGGCTTCATTTGCAGATCGTGGAGATGTAGGCGTCTATGAACTCGGACGGCCGCCGCAGTTGCAACTCGCGCAGTTCTAATTTTAGGACGTGAAATTGTCGTTCTTCAAGGACCTCCCCTCAAAAAACATTACTATGATCCTCTTCGTTCCTTACTATCGGGTCGCAACCATAACTTCGGAACCCAAGACAAGCTATCTCAGTTTCGAAAGGTGTCGACATCCACCCTAAACCGTAAACCCCAAAGCCCCCTACACTTTATAGCTGGATTCCACCACAACTCGTTGGCTTCTTCGCGGAACAAGGGACCCCTAAACCCTAAACCCTAAACACCGAGGGCTTTAAGACCTTGAGCTTTGAAGCCCGAATGACGGGGCCTGAAACATCAGATCTTGGTTTGGTTTAGGGTTTAGGGTTATTGAAGAATACCTATACTATTTTGGGGGGTTCCCTGTAAAGGGTTCCTTAAAGGGGGTCTATAAGGGATCTATAGTGGGGTGCTATGGTATACTATACCTACATACCCCCTTGGAACTATAATAAAGTCATAGTTTTAATATTCACAATTCCTAAGGAGACTAAAGATACTTGCAACGAGGAAATCAAGGCTCTAAGGAAACACATTGAGATTCTTCGGGTTTTCTGAGTCAGCTCCGTGTACGAAGCCTGTTGCCGTTGCCCTAGCCCGAGATTCTCGCACGAACGCTTACTTGGAGGTTCATGGGTAGTTATAACTGGGATTATAAGTCGGGTAAATACACTTACAACCCATATTAGGGGACTTATAAACCCCACTTATACCTCTCCTAAACCCTATAGAACCCTTAAAGGAACCCTAAACCCCTGATAACCCCACTTACAACTACCCATGAACCTCCAAGTACAGTGGGCCTAAGCCCGGCTTTGGGGCCCAACACAGCCAACGGGCCTTATAGGACCACGGGGGGTTCTACAAATGGTGTAGGGTTTATATTACCGTTTTGGTGAGTGTAGATAGGCCTCCTTCTGAATATTGGTGAGTGTATATATTGGGTTTTATTATGGGGGTACTAGTAATATAAACCATACCCTAAATAGTCTTAATCAGAAGATCCTTCATGTCGGGGCCTTACTTATGCGAATAGCGTTTGGGGGTATGTTACATTATACTGGAATGATAACATCTTTAGAAAGGAACCGCCCAAGAAAAACCTATTGAGAATTTTACGCCTCCTGCTTTGTCTTTATATGGTCTCTTGCGCCCTGGCTTTATGTTGGCGACTCGAGGGCGTAAAGTACAAGCCGAAATCAAAACCCGAATGGTGTAAATGATTACTTCGTGACTCCCTTATTCATTCCGTATAGAATCCAGAACACCCTACTTCTAGACCCCAAAAACATCCTAAAACGAAGCCCGAAGCCTTGAAAGACACCCCCTTTGCTCTGAGATCCCGGGCGATAGACTCGCCCCCTTCGCGCGGCTTGATCTGCAATTGCACCTGGTTCGGATCAGGGCTTCGGGCTTGAAGTTAGTGTTTTTAGGGTTCCTCAAGGGGATCTTGAAGTTGGTGTTTTTGTAAGGGAAGTTCTCTAAATTAGTGTTTCTAAGGTTCCTTAAAGGGATTTAAAAGGGGTTTCTTTAAGGTTTCTGTAAGGGAGTTTCTCTAAATTCGGGTCCCCAAGGTTTCGGGGGGGGTTCCTTAAAGGGATCTAAAAGGGGCTTCTTTAAGGTTTCTGTAAGGGAAGTTCTCTAAATTAGGGCCCCAAGGTTTAGGGTGTAGGGTTGAAGGATCAAGGCTCAGGCTTCAGTCGGTTGTAACTGGGGTTGCAGGTGTAGAATTCATATAGGCGCCTTAATAATTTCAAGAGGGTTTCGGAACCCACTACACTATATCTATAATAAGGAACCCCCAAAGGCCCCTATATTGGGGTTTACGGTTGGGGCTTCGGGAGGGTTGCTCGTCTACTCTAAGTTACTAAGGTTCCACCCCGGGGTTACTCTAAGGGTTGCACTCTCGCAGGGAACCCTTCAGGGGGCTCCTTAAGGGATCTATATAAGGGTGCCTTTAAGGGCCCCTTTACAGGAGGCTGTGGGGTTTGTAATTGAGGGTTTGGCTTGGGCGTTCTACAAGAAGTTCCCCTTGTAGGCGCTGTATAGTAAAAAATAGAAGTACCCAAAACCTTGTTCCAATTACTAACGTGCTTCTATTCGAATCAGGCCTAGGAGTTTATGTTGATGATTGGCTTCGAGGCGGTGAAATGCTGTGTTAATAATCGGTACGGCGATCAAGAACATGGTGATGGCGATGGGGATGGTGAGTTTAACCATGAACAGGATGATGGTGATGCGACGGTGCATGACTGTTGTGCTGCTCTTTGCAGGCCCCTTGGTCAGAGATGCCGATGATTTGATCCGAATACCACAGACAGACAGCATGTGTTTGGCACGAAGCACGTGTCGCAGAATGGATGTTCAGCCTGAGTGGAGATTTGTAGGCTGTACCATGCAGAAGACATGGTTGGGTTTAAATCCCTGCCAGTTGCAGGCACGTGTCCTGTCCAGCCAGCCACCCCTCCGGGGATAGCCGACTACACAGGAATCTGACTATACAAAGAATCGTTGTGAATCCAATCACCTTATCTGTCAAGCTTCTTGTAGGAAAATCGAAGTTTATCTTTGCTACATCAAGGCCTTGAGCATGATTGTCCTAAGCCTTAAACAGCTTACGCCAACTTAACGGGTGCTGGCCGCGATTCCGAGTCACTTCTTGGCCGGGTTCTGGGTGGTCGTGTTCTTGAAGCCCTCGACCCAGTTGATCGCCCAGAAGTCGTGGGCAAGCGCGGGGTGGCAAATGTACTCGTACGGCATGTAGAAGTAGCCCTTGTCGCCCCACCTGCCAGTGAGAAACTACCTAACACGAGAACCACAACAACAGCAACAACAACAACAAGAAGATATTGCTAGTATTATTCCTGTTATGATTATCAATATGGTTCTTGCTTGTCTGTTACAACTGTTACTATTATTGGATATGACATGCAACCGTCGCACTCCCGAACTCAAGATTCTGTTATGCTGGTCCAAGACGCCCTTCTCCCCAAGAGTTGCGGACGATGAAGCACTGCTTGAAGTCATCGTAGCCCACGGCAGTGACGGCATGGCCGCCCAGCTGTTGGTCGGTCGGCTGCGGCATCACCATCTTGCCGGTCCTGGCAACCTCCGCTGTCTGGAAGCTCGTCAGGACAGCAAAACCGAAGACAAAAGGGTAGCCGTTCTTGATGCACATCTTGAACTGGCTCAAGTCCTGGGCCACACGGGCGTAGCCAACGACCTTGCACTTCTGGGCGAGCTCGTAGGCCTTGTCACTGGGCTGCTGCTTGAAGAAGTCATGCTGGTCGTCATACTTCCAAATGCTCTCCGGGCACACACCTACCTTGGCCATCGTCTTGATGCCGTCCCGGATCATCGCCCCAGCATCCTGGTTCACGCTGCCCTCCACAAGGCGCTCGTTGTAGTAGATGAACAGCCGGCTTGGGGTGAAGTCGGCGAAGTCCTTGTGGTTCTCCACCGTCATCTTGTGGAGGGTGAAGTGGAAGGCTGCTGCCAAAGCGTTCGCTGTGCAGCTNCAGCCGGCTTGGGGTGAAGTCGGCGAAGTCCTTGTGGTTCTCCACCGTCATCTTGTGGAGGGTGAAGTGGAAGGCTGCTGCCAAAGCGTTCGCTGTGCAGCTGCCGAGATGTCCCTGATTTGTACTCCCGATAGAAGCATCCTACAATATACCCCAAAACCATATGCTAGTTCAATTCTACCCCGACCCCAAAACCCTTCGTAAGCCCTATTCTCACTTTTCTAAGCCCCTAGATTGCCTACCCAAAACCCTCTTTGACTTGTTCAAAGCCCCTACATCAAACCCTACACCCTACACCCCTAAACCCTGAACCCCTGAACCCTAAACCCTAAACCCCTAAACCCCTAAACCCTAAACCCTAAGCCCCTAAACCCTAAACCCTAAACCCTAAGCCCCTAAACCCTAAACCCTACATCGTGGCCTGATCGAAGATGGGGAAGCCACCGTTCATGGGCCGCAGGTCAATGAGCTCTTTCGCTCCTGGGGGCCCATTCCGAAGGGTTTAGGGTTTAGGGTTTTTGGGTTTAAGGTTTAGGAGGTTTAGGGGTTTAGTAGTTTAGGGTTTAGGGTTTTTGGGTTTATGGTTTAGGAGGTTAGGGTTTAGGGTTTTTTGGGTTTAGGGTTTTGGGGTTTATGGTTTAGGAGGTTAGGGTTTAGGGGTTTTTGGGTTTAGGGTTTTGGGGTTTATGGTTTAGGAGGTTTAGGGGTTCTGGGGTTTTGGGGTTTAGGGTTTTGGGGTTTATGGTTTAGGAGGTTAGGGTTTAGGGGTTTTGGGGTTTAGGGTTTAGGGTTTAGACATGACTCGTTACCTTTCATTGTATAGTATACCATCATTATTCGTTGTTATGTTTTAGCAAATATTAAGTTAAGTTACTGTAAAGACAGATACACACATACACACTGTAATATATCACTATGAGTACACTTTACTCTACTTCATACACTGATGTACTGGAACTACTACATATTATTTGCAATATTCGATAGTACCACAACGATGTGCCAATGCTTTCTTGTGAGGAAACACCCTGGCACTGTCATGGAACGAGGACAGCATCACAGCAAAAGACTGGCACACGAAGGTTCCTTCGACCTTCTTCTTGATGTGGCTGGGCGCTTCGACCTTGTTGAAGGTCACGGTTTGGTCGCGGTGGTCCGGCATGTCCGGTCGCCAGCCGAACTTCATGTTCGTGCGCATGTTCAGGGACACAACATTCGGATGCCTGGGCGCCCCTCCGATGGTCAACTTGCCCTCTGAGAGGCTGCTAGTGTTCTTGAAGCCCTCAACCCAGTTGATGGCCCAGAAGTCGGAGGCAAGGGCGGGATGGCACATGTACTCATAGGGCATGTAGAAGTAGCCCTTGTCGCCCCACCTTAGCAGAAGATGCATGGACAAACAAGAGACTTCGCCCAGTTCGGAGACCAGTAACATATGGTCCTTGGTCCCTAGACTATGCCCTTTGGACGCCACGCTCTCACATATTCTTCATAATCTAACGGACAAGAGCAAACAGAAGCAGTTTCGGACGAGGAGCCCTTCTCCCCAAGAGTTACGGACAATGAAGCATTGCTGGAAGTCGTCGTAGCCCACGGCAGTGACGGCATGGCCGCCCAGCTGTTGGTCGGTCGGCTGCGGCATCACCATCTTGCCGGTCCTGGCAACCTCTGCTGTCTGGAAGCTAGACAAGACGGCAAAGCCGAAGACAAAGGGGTAGCCGTTCTTCCTTGGCACCGAGCTGCCCATAGAACAAATGTATGATGATATCAGATCAAATTAAATAAAACAACAATAAACAAAACAAGAACGAGCTATAAATAGTACTTAGAGCCCGGCTGCAGGCATGCCTTGAACTGGCTCAAGTCCTGGGCCACACGGGCGTAGCCCATGACCCTGCATTTCTGCGCCAGCTCGTAGGCCTTGTCACTGGGCTGCTGCTTGAAGAAGCCATGCTGGTCGTCATACTTCCAAATGCTCTCCGGGCACACACCTACCTTGGACATCGTCTTGATGCCGTCCCGGATCATCGCCCCAGCATCCTGGTTCACGCTGCCCTCCACAAGGCGTTCGTTGTAGTAGATGAACAGCCGGCTTGGGGTGAAGTCGGCGAAGTCCTTGTGGTTCTCCACCGTCATCTTGTGGAGGGTGAAGTGGAAGGCTGCTGCCAAAGCGTTCGCTGTGCAGCTNCAGCCGGCTTGGGGTGAAGTCGGCGAAGTCCTTGTGGTTCTCCACCGTCATCTTGTGGAGGGTGAAGTGGAAGGCTGCTGCCAAAGCGTTCGCTGTGCAGCTGCCGAGATGTCCCTGATCGAAGATGGGGAAGCCACCGTTCATTGGCCGCAGGTCAATGATCTCCTTCTCTCCTCAGAATTAGGGTTTAGGGTTTAGGGACTCGTAACCCTTGCAGTACAGTAAGTGCTAGTGCTGAACAAGAAAACGATAATGCGACAAAACTGAGGTTCAGAACACGTGGGTTGCAGGGAAATATAACGTGAATACGGCCACCCACGCCTTGCAGTATCCCTTTCAGAACCCTTCTAGCCACCTTTATGTTTGTTAATCCTTATCGGCTCCCCGGAGGCTCACTCCTGCGCAGAAGTTCATTGTGTCTGAACAAGTGTGTGAGGAGTCTGGTCGACAGTGTTTAACGCTTACGGGGTTTGGGGTTCAGGGCATCAGATTTGCAGATTGAAGCTGTACCACCAGAGGGGCTGGAAAAGTCGAGTTATCAGTGAGGTAGGGTGACTTCAATTAGGGCAATTAGGGGTGCTTTTGCAGGAACTATAATCCGAACTAGGGTGCCGCCACACTGTCAAGTAAGACACACACGACAAAGAGGAGAACACTGCGCATGACAAGCCCGCCCAGTTCTTCGGAGGCCTCGACCCATGAACGCTTCGCTTGAGCTGAGACTCCTTCAGACTTCTTGGTGATGTGGCTTGGCGCATCGACCTTGTCGAAGGTTACACGGAGGTCGCGGTGGTCTGGCATGTCTGGTCGCCAGCCGAACTTCATGTTCGTTCCTGCGAGCTGAATCTGCTTCTGCTAGGGCTTGGGGTATATCTAGGGAATCTAGGGTCCCAAGAAGTGCACAGGGATGTGGCTCCTAGCTACTCGTACCAGGACTTCCGACATATATAATCGATACAAACCCACCGAACTCGTGTGGGGTTTAGGATTGGGAGGTTTGGGGGACTAATGCTATCATAAGTCATATAGGCTGGTCAATGACGGTTGTAACGACAACAACAGAATCGAGTAGACTTCAAACCGAGTAGAACAAGGGCATTCTACCAACAACATGCTTGCACATTGACATCCTAACTTCGCACACCGGAACCCCAAACATCATATACTCTCCCAAATATTAACCTGCAAACCTACTATCCTAAACCCAAGTACCTGACTATTGGCTGCTTTGGACCCTTGGGGTAAACCCTGAACTTGGCACCACTGCTTCCCTACCAAAACGTAAACCTCAGAAACTCAACGCCAAAACGTGCATGCCCTTCAACTCTTCTAGAACCGTTAATGAACCCTTGTAATTAATCTTAGTTCCTGAGTTCATAAGCCCCAAAAAGTGTACACTTTTAGTTTTATGGTGGGTGGTATTATCCCAACAAGTGTAAAGTGTATCCACTCAGCTACCAAGTAATGAGATTGCGGAAACCTAAGCCGCTCCTACTCCTAACCCTGAACCTTGAACACTAAACGTTGACCGTTAAACCCTACGCCCTAAATCCGACAGCCTACCCTAAGGCCCCATAGTAGTTCCTTTTGGTGGTTCATATTTAGAATCCTATAAGGTAATCCCAAAAAGGAACTACTTTGGGGCCTATGGGTAAAGTCTAAACCCGATCGAAGCCTTCAAGTCAAACACATATCGGGAAGTGACTGACCTGTGCAATACTATTTCCTTTATAGCCGCGTATACAAAGCCCTTAAGGAACCCTAAGCCCTCACACCCCTAAACCCTAAACCCCTAAACCCAAAACCTACACCCTTTCTCACCCTTTCTCTGCAATGTCGACGCTCGGCAGCTGCGGAGCGGCAACGCACCCCAAAAGGCCTCAAGAGGGCCACAACCTAAGTCAGCAGTCCCCCAAGGGGACCGGGATCGTTAACCAGCTTCTCTGATGCCTGCTTGCCCCTCGCTGAGGCAACTTTTCCAAGAGGTAGCGCTCAACCGTCTCGTAAAGGAAGTCCGGGAAGTCCAACAAGAA